>JAODUH010075960.1:0-15860 GCA_027564835.1 Typhlichthys subterraneus
GGGGGTGTGTGTGTGTGTGTGTGTGTGAGAGAGAGAGAGAGAGAGCGCGAGAGAGAGAGAGAGAGAGAGAGAGAGAGAGAGAGAGAGAGAGAGAGAGATGAGTTTGTGCGAGCAGTTTGAGGAAGTCAGGACAACGGACCGTTTTGCACATTACATATAGCCAACAGTAGATTATAGGCAATCCCAGCGTTTATAGTACATTACAATTTCTATAAAAATAGACAAATATAGCCTACTTATGGGCATTATAAAAGGCATGCATATTGTCGGATGTGAGCAAATCTTCATAGAACCTGCTGTTGCCCATTGCCAAGTAGTTTCCTGCAGCAGGACTAATGACCACGTGTGAGTGCTGTTAACGTCTTACAAACATTTAATTCTCAGCAACAATGTCCACCCGCCAGCCCAGCTGTATACACATCAGTTTGAAGCGCATCTTGCTTTGGTGGGAAATAGGAATGCTTAGGCCTATGGCCATTTTGTAGCCTATAGCCTACTACGATCTCATGGTGGTTTGTGTGCCATGATTTTAACGCACTGCAATTATTTGAGTTGTGAGACAACAACATACAAAGTCACTTTGCCGACGCTTATTTCCATGCTGAGGATTTCTAAAAACATTCCATCCAGCATGCATCCATTTGGCAGTGAACTGATATATTATTATAGCAAAATATTTTTATGAAGATGTCAGAATTGTCAACTTATACACCAAATAAATTAAAAATAAGAGTTTTTACAATGTAAACTAATACAATATCTTAACTAATAGCTAAATATTTGTATTACAAGTAGCCAATTACATACTAGTGGAATGAAAATAGAAACGGTCAATGTCTAAAAAACACCTTACAATTGTTGTTTCCTCGCAGATAAATATGAGCTTGAAATGAATGCTAGGCCTATACTGTATGAGGCGCTCACATCTGCCTAGCCATCCTTTAACATGCATTATTATCTGTGGAACATGGAATGCTAAACATGAAACGCCGTGACCTTGTCCTGACATACATGTTGTGATGTTGTGGCTCTGTAAACAAACTGGAATTTCAGCTCAGCCCTCGAGGAACTGGGGTGGGGGGGGTTCATCTTCAGATCAGAAACAGCTCATCAAATTAATACATGAGGAGGCCACAGGGACTTGACATGTTCCCTTGGTGTTTTCGTTCTCATAACCTTGAGATGGAGGCTTCCGAAGGCTAGTGACTTGGGGACAGGCGATAGGAATCTTCCGAAGATCATCTTCGGACCCCCTCCCCCATACACACACACACATACGCACACGCACACACGCACACACACACACATACACACACACACTGACTTGTCCCAGTGGAATGAAGTAGACTGAAGCTCATGAACCATGGACTGTTTACTTTACTTATGAACTGAGAGATTACTGCTTTTTCTGTACTTCCTATATCACATCTTGTTTTGCTGATTTTTCTGCTCTAATTTATTCTGCATTATTTGTATCTATATTGTGTCTATTTAATGTTTAATCTTTCCTGATATAGAAAACACTCTGTATTGCATTACACTACATAAACTGAGCTTGCCCTGCCCTGGACAGCCTACTGCACCTGTGATAATGTACACTAATTTACAGTAATGTGTGCCTCACCAACTGCAACAGAACTACACTTTAGCAATCCCAAACTGGTACATAGTGGCTTCTCTGTGGGTTATGGTAAAGCTAATTGTGGGTTTATTTAGTTACCAGTTCAGTTGCCATAGTTAAGTTGACCTGATGATCATGTATGCATGAATCCTTTCAGGCAACCAGCTGGATAAATCATGTACAGTAGTCACAAGAGCAGTCTAGTTGGCCATAAGACCAAACCAGTCACTTAAACAGCATTTTATTTAGATAAACATAGTGAAATACATTTCTTTCTGTTCAGGAAAAGGCAATTTATGTTCAATGACATATCACAGTTAGGTCACATTAGTAGGACTATGTATTTATTTACATGGGAAAATGTATAGACTGTAGGTAGAATTTATTTGGGAGGTTGTCTACACCTTGTGATAATGAGTTAGGCTATGGAAAACACTTCACATGTAGTTAATGTTATTCATGTAAAAGAAAATGGATTTGACCATCATAAAAAATAGTTTTCAGAATTCAAGCATTACAATATTATTACATTTGAGTCAGCTTTTAATATCAAAGTCTCTGCTAAATGTAAGTTTAACAGCAAGATTGTGAACATGTCCAAGACTGGCTTTGAAATTCAAGGCACACAACATATCTTTAAAAACTGTGGGTTTTGTTTTAATCTTGAGGCAAGACAAAAATATAAATTGCCCTTACAGTGAACATAAAAGAGGTGGTTGGACTATTAGCAGAAGAAATGTGAACTTGAAGACAAATGTAGGAAACACTCAATATTTTCTAATTTCCTTCCTGCTTTCTGAATTGAAATGACTGTGAAATCTGAAAATATAAGACCTTACTTAAATGCCTTTAAACCTGCAATATGTTTTATTCGTTCCATCTTAGTTTGTCATATTCTACGGCTTCAGTTTCTCCTTTGGCCTAATAAAAACTCTAGTCTCATCATCAGTTCAACCACAATCTTTTTCAACGGGCTCCATGACCCTGTGTTTTTTTTAGCTCTTTGCTGCTCTCTGGTGGGTATTCGTAGAACTTCACATTTTTTAATAGGATGGGTCACAGAAAACTGATGCAGTTCTGTCAAACTCTAATCACGACTGATACCACACAATATCAGTAAGAATTATTTAAATATTTTACACTTTTGGACATTGAGTTATGTGAACTTAACAATTAGACCAGAAAATACTGATTTAATTGTATTTGATTTCAAATTAATGAAAATAAATGAAATAAATAAAAATTAAAAACTATATAAAAATAAACAGGTAGCTCAAATGTAATACCTTTTTAAAAATATGGCAAGAACTAGTAAACAATGTGTATTTTGCTATCAGCAGATGTACTGTACTCTGTCAGGGACTCTGTATTTTCAAAAACAATATTATTGATGTTTGCATGCACGTCACTGGAAAGCAAGGCGGGGTGGTAACATTAAAAGATTTGTGTTTATCATTTAACAGTATGAGAAGAGAAAAGAAACATTAAATGTGAGTTCAACTCAATAGCCAAAACAAATCAATAGAAACACACTGACCCACCTATACCCTTCATCTAGAGGGAAACCTTATTAGACACATATACTGGCTATTAAATGGAATGTGTCAGGTGACTGGCTGCTAAAAATCAGATATATGTGTATCTGCATTACAGTTTTTCATAATAATCGTCCACATGTTTTATATAAATAAATAAAAAACATTGTCCAAATCATCCTTCCTGTCACTGAGGTCACTGAGGTCAAGGTCTCCGACCTTTAGTTCCCCTGTTGTCCAGCTTGCCACTGGATGTTTGTGAGGTCCCCATAAGGAGCCAATCATAAATCACACTGCGCAACATTAAGGTAAACCTATAGCATAACAAGCTACGTGAGGGTGTGATTGCAGGAGCCGCTGGCTCACTTCAAAGACCTCTCCTATGATTACGAAATATTCCCAACATCTAATCTCTATTAATTTCCCTCAGTCTCAATTTAGATATCTGTTGTGTTGTTGTTTGTTAAGGGGACAACCCGGATATTGCGTGATTTCCTTGGTCACCACGTAGGTCGATGTGTTGTCCCCAATAATCCGGAGGCCATTCCGGAGCTAACAAACAACCTGTTGAAGCACGGCATGACTGTAAATACCAAAGCGTCTATTTGCAGTAAATCAGTGTTATTTACTGCTTTGTTCACGCACCTTTGTTTCTGTTGAGACGGCAGTGACGTGTTCAGGGCGTCAGATATCAGGTTTTTCTCACCAACACTTTCCTGTTGTTTTCCAGGTTCCTTTGTTCTGTTTCGAGGCCGCAGCCTGGCTTTCTCTCAGGGGACCAGAGGAACATTGGAATGAGTGAACACTTATCAACACCCTTATCCCCAACATACACTCACAGTGTATGTCTATCTGTCTATCTGGCTGTGTTTTGTGTCACCTTAGGTCTACAGATTGGGAGAGCCTGTTTATAATGGGGACCTGTATGGCGACAGAGATGTACATTAAATAGTATTTGTGAAGGAGGAGGCTTTATGACGGTTGACACATTATTATACAGGTAAAAAATACACTTAATTGTTCTTTATGTTCAGGTTTATGGGGTGCCCTCTCCTCTCTGCAGGCTAATTTGGTCACACAACATGATCTTTTCAAACTGAAATGGCTCTGAAACATTATACTTCCCAGTTCCCACAGGAAGTTATTTCTTTATTGAATACATGACCTCAGATGATGTTTGCTCCAATTCACAGTTAGACTTTGTGGGGTTTGAGTATACTATCAGAAATAATAAACGTGTTCATCGTCGATTTGTGTGTTATGTGTGAAACCTGGCACATGTGCTTCAGGAAAGATAAAGTGAGGAAGCGACAGTGTCCTATAACTTCTGACCAGTGGACACATCCCCCAGTTGTACTACACATATTGGAAACAAGTCCTTGCTCTTAGAATGTCACTTGAAAAATTCCTGCCTACAGCAGACACAACAACAACAGGAAGTTAGGCGATTTTCACAGGTGTCAGGAAGTGCAGGAAATAAACATGCTGGCTACTGGAAAACATTTGTGTATGAACTAGAGTCAGAGGTGAGGCTAATAAGACCTATATTTAACCTGACTGACTGAGTTTTGTAACTTGGACTATATGTAATGGGACATTTGAAACACGTATAATGAAAATTCAATTGACAGCCCATGTTGAATTGTTTTGTAACAAAAAAATCTTTACATTATAGCATTTAATACAATTGTATTCAACAAAGGACAAATACATTAAATAATTCAATCAAATCTGAATAGATGATAATTAATATAACATAGTTTTAATAAAATCGAAATGAATACTGAGGTACATTTAAATAAGTTTATTTTTAACATGGTTTTTGTTTTACCCACTGTGTGCCTCTGATAATGATAGATTGGGGAAGAGATCGCAAAGTGTAAGAACTCATATTGGCTAAATAATTACAGACCAGTCATATTTTGTTCTTAGCCATGTACAGGGAACAGTTAGTCTCTGAGTGGAAGACTTGAGTGCTTTAGCAGTAGTGTTTGGGTTCACATAATGAGATGGATTTTGAACGGGATACTCCATGTGATTGGGAGCAAATGGCCTGTCAGCTATTTGGGATCATGTGGGTTCCAAGGCAGATCCTGCATGGTCAAAAGCCTTTCTGAACCAAGTTGACTCGCAACGGTATTCTACAAGGACTAAGACGACGTCCACATTATCTTATCTTAAAGTGTGTCCTCTTAAAAGTATCAGAAATGTGTTCAATAAATGAAAAACAATAGTGCATTTGAAAAAACATTAGTTCACAAATTAAGAAGAATGCTCTAATAATTGTAAAAGTCAAAGTTGTTTTCATAATAACTTTGGTTTAATTGTTTACAGAACATTGGCTGGTGTCAGATAATAATAAAGAAACATAAAGCATGTTTTGCAATGCAGTGGGCTATGTAAAAAAATGCTGTTTTTCATCATTAAAGTGTAAAAGGCACGATTTAAGCTTCAGTCATTGAGGCAAATTAGTTACTGTAGCTTGAACCAGGTCAATGTTCAAAGCAGACAGAAGAGAATATATGAATTGAATCTGCTCAGTGAAAGATGGATTTGGATTTCTCATTTCACAGATAGAGTATATCATACAAGCACCAAAAAAAAAAAAAAAAGAACAACATAAAATAAAAGTCTTAAAATGCTGTAAGAAGTTTTTGCTTTTTTAAACATAATAAAATAGATTATTTAATCATTTATAAGTTAATATTATGCTACATATACACTGAATCATTTAAGTCTGATCAGCACTGGTCAGCGTGGGTTGAGCCATTTTGGAACATTGGATCTGTCTCTGTATTGCTCAGTGTTGTGATTACTGACGACCTCTCCCGAGCCTGTCTCTCCTCCTGGAAACACACGTGGAAAATAAAGGATCAAGCTAAAACAACACCAACATTACGAGCTGATCTCACATTCAGATCCGTATGTGAATATGGATATGCATTCTTTTTACACTGACCGCAAATCAGAGAAATCTAAATCAATAAGGCTTTTCTCGCGGGCAATACCTGTCTGTTCTTGAGGCTTCAACTTTCCGGCAATTTTGGCAAAGAATGTGAAGGTGAGACAGGCCCCTGTCTCCCTGTCACAGATGCCTCCTTTGCAGTTGCATGTTTTCCGACACTCAACACCATATGTCCCATACATACAGTCTGTGAATGAAAATAATTTAGATTACACATTGAAATTAACATAACTAGTGCACCTTCACGCCAATACGCATCACCTAAAAGAAATGCAGTGCATCTAAATAAATTATGTATTTAGATGTAGGCAGTTAACATCTTAAGATGATCATATTGCTGTATACGTGTTTCACAAAAAAAATACAATATTCTTATATGCATAAACATATGTACAAGGGGCCCATTATCTATACATTAATTGTCTAGGCTATGGAGGCAACAATGTCTATATATATATATATAGGCTATTGCAGTCATGTAAAAATGGTCTAATAGCATGATTAAATGAGTGAATGTATGCATTTCACTCACTCATTTAATCAGCCTTCCTATCTTATGAGAATGCACGGCAAACAGCGTTCCTGATGTAGCAGGCAGATTTATTTTGGCACGAAGGCTATGCATAGCACACATTCTGATGTTTTCGACGCGCAGCAGGTGCGTCAATATGCACTGAAATGTCCTACCTTTGCAAACGCCATATTCATCTCCGTAATCGTCTTCGTCTTTGTAGAACTCGCAGAATAGTCCTGCTCCGCACTTCACCCCGTGCATCCCGGACACCGTACGGTAACAGTGTTCCCCTCTGCCGGCCGCGCACACCTGGCAACAGCCGCAGTCATCCAGCACTGTCTGTCTGCAGCGCTGCGTCCCGCCGCACACATCCAGGTTGCATCGCTCCGGGCAGTTGACAGCGTACTTGACATTTGCGCCCCAAGCCACAACATCGTCCACTACTAGTATTGAAGACAACACCGTGAAGAGGATAAACGACATCTTTGTGTGAGTGAGAGGGGAGCACGGGATGCGGCCGGTGTGCGTCGTTTGAACGATCTCCGTGAATCTCAGAGAAATAGATCCGCTGAGCTGAATTTGGACAAGTGACCTACGGGTTCATCGGGTTAAATGGTTAAGAGAGCGGTGAACAACTTTGTTTTAAGACTGGTTTGCCCTCGTCAATTTCCTCAATCCGGTGTTGTTTGCCAGCCTACCCTCTTTTTAGAATCCCGCCTTGGATGTGTGAGATTAACACCATCCAGGAATTGAAATCAGTTTGACCTGATGTCATAAGTGAGTCATTTTTGTTTGTGCCTGACTCAGATTCCATTCTCAGTGTGGCCATATAAACACAGTTTATTAATGTATACTTTTAATTAATTA
This sequence comes from Typhlichthys subterraneus, assembly GCA_027564835.1. NCBI lineage: Eukaryota > Metazoa > Chordata > Actinopteri > Percopsiformes > Amblyopsidae > Typhlichthys > Typhlichthys subterraneus. The sequence continues at coordinate 7,503 of JAODUH010075960.1, forward strand.
TGCTAATTTATTTTGCATAATTAATTATGTATGATATTCTGCATGTTTCAATATAGTGAAGAAGACTGATATTGGGCGATGCAATACCAATCTTTATCAATTTAAAAACAGCCAACAAGTAAAAACGAGTAAAACTATTAGTGTCAATAATGTCCTAAGGGTATAGGAACAAGAAACATAGGCCTAATAAGACAAACAAACATGCAAACAGGAAACAACCAGGAAATTACAGATCACAGAGGCACACTTTTAAAATGTCCTACTTCTATTTTGCGGTCTTTGCACTCCACTCCATTGTGTTGTTGCTTCTAGTAAAAGTCCCCATATCCTTACTTTTATTAGACACTACAATTCTAAATGAATTGCGAATACATTTTCACTCGTCAAATGGATCAGAACTCATGATCTCTCCCCCACAGGCGGTGTTAACAACGCCCATACACCTTTTATACTGACATTTATAGTTTAATTGAACATTATGGTCGCAAACAGGTTGCATTCTTATTGAACAATGCGTTTTCTGCATAAATGTATGTAATTCAAAATATATGGAATATAATGCAGTATATAATGCACAACATATGCTTTAGGCATAGGCCTATTTTATATTTTCCCACACACATATGCATGATATAGCCTACTTCTGTCCTCTTTTCTTTGGGGGAAGTAATTCTAAATACTTACATTTTTATTTTTGTATTAACCTGGACATAGCTCATATGTTCAAAACTTTCTGCATATTCAAAACATCCAACATAGGACATCATCTCTCAATATAGGCTTATTCTATAGGCTACAGTTACGCTGTCAAGCGGTTCAATGAGCGGTATAGCATGTAGGGCAGAGGTGACCAAACAATTATTTTCAGACTCGTTGCGGGCCACATAATTTAAAAAAAGAAAAAGTATTTGTAATTTTTTTAGGAAAATAGACAGTGGGGTAGCTCAGTGGGTAGAACATGGTATTTCTAAACAGAAAAGCCGCATGCACATTTTCAGAAAAAGCCCCCATTTGGCTACACCACCCACGTAACCATGCCAAAGCTGATTCAAAGAAGGGTTTCTATGGACACGGCAAGTGTAAAAAAAAGATTCAAGAGATCAATATATATTATTCTCTGGAATTAACCCCTTATTGATTTGCTATTGTCTAATCTGTATAAATGGTATGAGTAAAAAAATATTTTGATGGAATTATCTATCTAGGTCTACCGCATATTTTTGTAGGGTCATGAAAATCGAGGAGCGTGATTCAAATCATTACATTAGTCACAAGCCAACACATTTCATTTTTGGTAAAGCTTGTGCCTTAATTAAATCTGCTTTGGGCCGCAAATGGCCCTCAGGGCGTAGTTTGGACACCCCTGATATAGGCTACTAAGATGTCATTGGGCAGCCCCAGTGCATCTTTCATGTTTTTAGTAGTGGGGGGGAAGAATTAACTTGTTCTACATATTGAAGGGGACAAATCCTTTGCATCCCCCCTGGAATCTAGGCCTATGGGCTTATCATTTGGCCTATGGGGGATGTGTAGGCTATAAAACATACCATTACCTCTCCAAGGCAGATGGGCTGTGGATGTCCATCATTCACATGACTACCATATGACCTCAATCATTCCCTGCATGCTGTCGCCTATTGTATAGCCATGGGGGGACATGAGCATAGCCTACTGATACACTACTTTTGGCTGAATAGACGTGCGTTATAAGTTGTGCTGTGAAAGACATATCCTGTAAAATCTTGCTGCCTGTTACTAGCAAGAAATAAAAATATGAAAGGGTCATTGTCATATGGATCAAGCTCTTATGATAAGGCATGCTCTTGAGTGCTGGATAATATCAGTGAGCTACAGTAGATCCAATACCAACCCACAACGAGATGACAATAAGGCTACTGCGGCACATTATTCCAGTCATGCCTGATTGGTGATGTTCAGAGTTAATAAGAGACAGTTGACAAAACAAAGCAGAATAATTCAACACTAGAGGTTAATAATTATAGAGTCAGGTAAATTATTTCCTCGTCATCTAACATTTCTAACCACATGTCCTAATGCTGCTGCTATTATATGGTTGCAATATAAAATAGTATAGTAGGCTATTACTGTATGTGTCACGTAATAGACCTACACTACATTATTTAATCTAAAAAATATATACTATTATCGGTTCAAGGGAGACCTCTGTGGGACGGAAGGGGTAACGCAGCCTTATGTCCGGCGTTGCCTCTCGCCTACTCGACTGGATGACGTCGAGGACTGTTGTAGTGTTAATTTTAGATGGCTTTCGACCGTTTTACTTTGATAATACCTAATGTATCTTACCGCAATAACACTATTGATATGCGCGAATCTGTCCATGCGAGGTGTCAAGTAAAAGGAAGGTTGTTATTAAGCCTGACAGTGTCCATGTTCCAGTGGTTAGCCATCAACTAGCAACTGCACTGCAGCTAACGTAAGATCATCTTTGTGAATGAACTGTTGGATGCTGAATGTGAGGTACACCGGCGTGATTGTGTCTAAATTCACATGTACGCATTTCCTACTGTACGGTATGTGCCATGTGGACGTGACAGGACGTTATCATTGTGCAGCATGTACTGTTAACGAGTATATAAAAATGACATGCCTAAAATACACCTCCAAACTATATAGTTAGCTTGCGAAGAGCTAACAGCCGAGTTGGCTAATGTTGTCTTTTATGTACAGCGACCTTAGTTGCATAGTAGCCTATTGACTTACACAGTAAACACGGACTTTTAACAGTATTACTATACTACTACTGTACTAACCACTGACAACCATGGGGTAATGTTTAAATTAATCAAAACATTTCAGATATGGAACATGACTGTTCTGTCAGTACGGGGTAACTACACATACATTATCCTGCCCTATCGGTACTAGTCTGTGCCAAATAAAATGTGTTTGCTTCAGGTCTTAATCTGCAGTTTTTATTAGGGGTCCAAGCAGCGAAACTGCTGGAGCCCTGTTGGAATTGTAAGGATTGTTGTTTAAATTTCTGCCATAAAACTGCATGGGCAGCACAAACTATACACACTACAGGCACCAATCTTGGCAGATGTGTCCAAATCCCGGTAAAAAATCTCCCAATAATCCAGACAACTCTAGGGGGCGCTATAATAACCACATTTACGTTTTGTCTTAAATCTGGAGAACCTATTGGTTATAAAAAACATTCATCGAAATCTCACTAAATTTGGTATAAATCATCTACAGACCATGGTGAAAAAATATTGTATAAAACATTTTGATCTGACATTCTATTTTAAAGTTGTGCACCAATCAACATTGAAGGCGTTGCCCAAAATTACTCTATGGCTTATATTTTATGATTTCCTTGTCCAAACTTGAAATGAAAATTAAACTTGACAAACACAATCATAAGGAAATTCTTTGGAAGCACACAACATTTTGTTATTATTGTTAATAGGGGACGCTACAACTGACATATGTCAATATCTCAAGAACTGTTTTAGGTAAAAATCTGAAATTTGGCACACTTATACATGGCCCAATGTGACTGCATGTCCTCAAGTGCCAATTGGCTGAATTGCCATAATGGATGCCAAACAGCCAATCAGAATTCAGCAGTCAATATTTGCCAGTGGGAATGGTTGATCATCTTGAACTTTATATGCTTATTTAGTGTGGCACATGAAATGTCCGATTTACATTTGAAACCTGTTTGCCACAAGGGGCGCTATAATAAGCGTAATAATAATAGGTTTGGTCTAATTTTTGTGATTTGATGTAATAGCCCAGAAGATGGCAGCAGAAGACCTTTCATTAACAAATAACTTTCTGTCTGAAGCAATGACACCACCAATGTTATGTTAGTCATTTTGATCATAAATACTTGTAGCTAGACAACAATGACCATGGAAAAGTAAGGAACATAATGTTGTTTTTGATAACACTTGCTTTTGGATTTGATGGAATATTGAGAAATAAACAATCTGACACAATTTCTGTAAAAATGTATAATTTAGCTCTAATTGTTTTGTAGTTAATGGGAGCTGGGTAGGTCAGGCTATGGGTCCGTCTGGCTTCAGGATATGGGAGTTGAACAGGATTTCTGTCCATTAAATGTAAAACTCCCTTATCTTCAAATCCATGGCAGTCTTCGATATTATTGTATCTGAAAGACATTATACTCTACAAAGTTCACTTTGTGTGGTCCATTCCACTGCGTTTAACATTGGTATAATTCCACCTCTTATTTCTCTTGTTGAGGACGCTGAACCGCTTCGACAGAACAGCTGATGCGTCTGCTGCGGTTCTGGACCCCGATGATCGCCGCTTGCGGCTATATTTATATTTATAATATAATAAATAATAATTATTAGCATTAAGGCACTAGGTGGGCCAAATGCTACACCTGTTTAGTCTACAAATAATTTACAATTCAAACAGTGCAGTTTTACATTTATTAACTTAATGTTTTCCTTTTGAACCATAGCGTGGGGCATAGCTTCGATGTGCACAGGCTACAAAGCAGTATGGTACGATCTGTCTGGCACCTGTTTGTATGGCCCATAGGCTGTATTCCTTCCCAATGTTTCCAAACTGGTTTGCAACTTACTGAAAGACTAGGAGGTACCAATTTACTGTACAAGGTACTGTATTGGCAAGTCAGCATACAAACATAGTTTAGCTTTTATGATACATGCATGATAGTTTGTCTTAGTCCGGCTTGACCTTCCGTTCTAAAAACAAACATGGAACATGTTTTTAATTATTACCAAATTATAAAGGCAGAATGTAGAGATACACATTATGCTAAGAAAAATATTAATGCATAAACTACTACTAGGCCTACTTGTAAACATTATGTGCATATTATCTACATTTCCCTGTTGGGCACATAATGTAATAATTAATCATAAATAGGGATAACATAATGGCGGCATTATCAATAATAGTTTGCTTGGTTCTTGCTTGTGGGCCTTATACTGACTGTTGAGCCCATGGGTATTTCATTCCTTGCTCCTGTTATTTTTGTCCAGACTGGAAACCATATACAGTAGCCTCCGTCTAGCAAGTGAAGCAAACTGAGCCAGCACATTTAGATTATAGTGTAACATGCATGCTTTGATAAATTGGTCAACGCCATGTTTTGTATTCTCTCTTCCCCTGCGTCAATTATCTATCACTACATTGCGTCTACTGTATGTTAATTATCTTATTATCTATTACTATAAGTCTGAGTGCATTTTTATAAGCCTGCCATTGAATGTCTATATTCCGCTGCTTGTCTGCTTATCTCGCTGTATGTCTCGGGGGAACACGGGTGTGTTGTAGGTACCGTGGTCAAACATGTTGCCCTGCAAGACCAACGTCATGCTGAAATGGCAGGAGCAGCTGAACGCCTCCTGGGCCGAGGAGGACTCGATGCAGGTGGCCCAGAGGACCGGTGCCGCCGCCCTCTACGACAGGCTGCTGCACAACAACGAGGTGGTGGTCCTGGCCCAGGCCGCGCAGGAGCTCACCGGGCCACACCTGCCCGACTTTCAGGACGACACGCGGGCCCCCGAGGAGAGGGGCGCCTACCTGTCGGCCCTGCTCCGGAGCCAGCGGTGCTTGGCCCAGTGCGCGCTCACGCAAACCCCGTACGCCATAGCCCTCCACCACCGCCTGGTGGCGCTGAAACGGATCTACTCGGCGCTCCACGGTCAGTACCACGACCAATCCAGGGCTGCGCCACTGCAACACACTGAGGGGACTGAGGGTGGCGCCGCCGCGGAGCCGCTGTCCCCCACCATCCCCGGGTTGGCCAGCCGCCTCTCCCGCCCCGCGTCGGGGACGGAGGCCTTGATCGAGGTGGGCGTCAGGACGGGCCTGAGTTTGCTCTTCTCCCTCCTGCAGCAGAGCTGGCGCCACGCCTGCTGCGCGGCTCCCGGCGGCTCACTGTGCAACGACGTGCTGGCCACGGCGTCCTCCGCGCTGGCCTCGCTGCCGCCCCTGTCCCTGGGCAACGAGGCCCACATCCCCGCCGTGGGGCTGGACTGCCTGGCGCAGGTGGCCGGCTTCCTGAAGAGGACGTCGGTGGACGCGGGGCCCGGGGGGGCCGACCCGGCCGGACGGCGCCTCGCCCTGGAGCTGCTGCTGGGCCTGGCCCTGCAGAGGGGCTCCCTGAGGTTCCTGCTGGAGTGGATGGAGGTGGCCCTGGCCGCATCCGCTACTTCCACTTCCTCCACCACTTCCTCCTCCGCGTGCTCTTCCACTTCCTCATACACTTCAACCTCCTCGCCACCGGGGGTTGACGTCGGCCTTGGCTTTGATCTCGTGCACCAGACCCTCCTCCAGATGAGGGAGTATTCGGTGTGTTTGCTTAAAAAAACTAGCGTTCATGAGCATGACCTTGAGGAGCGGTGTTGCTAATGGCTGCCCTACCCTCCTCTATGATCCGCAGCTGTTAGTGTGGGACATTGATTCACTGCAGCCCACTGATGGACTGATTGTTATCGACCCATCCTTTTAGACCCATTAGCTCCTTAGGCTCGTTGCTGAGTGTCCTTGCCTTGACATTCTCTCTTTGGGTCAATACAAGAGCATGTATGTAGGCTAAGGCTCTAGTTAATTTAATACACAGCTCAACAGCCTAGATTTGAAACCCTGATGGGCCAGGCTGAAGGCATTCTGAAAAAAACCGTGTCCCTTTGTACTATTTTATGACCTTTGGTGTCAAAGTCACCAAAAACAGTATTCTTATGAGTGCATTATTAGCAATTTTATCATTAGCAACGTGTAAACGTTGGTTTTGGGTCTGTCGACTGTAAACCTTAACACATTTAATATTTGAGACCCGTAAACCTATGCATGTTTATCTATTCTATAGCTAGTGTGTTATTATTATTTGTATAACTTAATTTGCCTGTTTCAGGGTTTCCGTGGAGAGTCACCCAGTGCTCGGGTGCTAGAGAAGAATGCAGATGGACTGTGCAGGCTTTCACAGGTTGCTCTCTGCCTGTTTGAAGAGGTACAACGACTTCTTATACTAGCAAATTGTACTTTTCCACAAATTCAGACGGCCTTATCTAGCTTCCGCATTTTTGTAATTAAGGCCTGTTATTTGTCTCAGTGATTGCATCCTGTGATCTCATCCACTCGTCAGGTTTGTAACTTGGCCTCCTACAGCCTGAGCTGTTGCAGCATGGAGTGCACCCACCCAGCGGGGTCAGACACCGTCCTGGTGTACGTGTGGGGCAGCAACAGTAGCCACCAGCTGGCAGAGGGCAGCTTGGAGAAGATCCTGCAGCCCAAGCTAACGCAGAGCTTCACTGGTGCCAAGATGGTACGGCTTTGGCAGAGTTTGGTTATTTGTTGCTTCTGTGTTAAGTACGAATAAATGACTTCTAGACATGCATTGAGGATTGTTGATTATGATCCATAACATTGATATCTTGTGGCTCACTCTTTGATGGCTCGTTGTATCTTCCTGTAGTTTGAGGCAGGCCAGTATTGCACATTCGCTGTGTCGGCAGACGGCTCGATGAAAGCATGTGGAAAAGGCAGCTTTGGTCGCCTGGGCCTGGGAGACTCCAAGAACCACTCTGTGCCAAAGAAGCTGCTGCTGGAGCCGCACGTCAAAGTGAGGAAGGTGTCCTCGTCCAAGGGCTCCGATGGACATACGTTAGCCATCACCGCAGAGGGAGAGGTAGGAGGCTTGCTGGCATGCTGTGGGTGTTTCACGTTGACAGCTGAATGTGGCACTGGGACTCTTATAACCTGCTAGTGGTTTCCATATTTACTAGTGACTTTTTTTACATAATCAGGAACGGTGTGTAGTTTGAGTCGAGGCCGAGGTGAGCATGGACACGACACGGTAGACTGAACTGAACTAGCCCAAACTAGGATTCAACTGGTGCAAATTCCAATGTTGTTAGACGTTTGACGCAGGCACAAAGGTTGTCTCACTATTGCAGTTTCAGCTTGGTTTTCTATGACTAATAAACCTCTCTATATTTCCCCAGAACATGTATCATAACGGTGTAATTCTACTGTATAATAGTTGATTTGGCAGAGCCTTTCTAACAGTAATACTGCTGTGTAGATCATTTGAGTCAGTGACAATGGGAATAAACATGTACATCGTTATGTCTTGCAGGTGTTTAGCTGGGGTGACGGAGAATGCGGCAAACTGGGCCATGGGAACAGCGCAATTTATAAATTCCCCAAAATCATACAAGGAGTTCTACAAGGAAAAGTAAGCATGCCTGGGAATTCAGTGACACATTGTTGCCGAGACTAGTGGACGATACAGTATATACAGTATCTCACAAAAGTGAGTACACCCCTCACATATTTGCAAATATGTGAGCATATCTTTTCATG
>JAODUH010075971.1:0-15860 GCA_027564835.1 Typhlichthys subterraneus
GGCGATAATACCGCAGACCGCGGTATTGGGCCACCCTTAATCACCGCAAGTACATTTTCTTCACCGCGACAGCCCTAGCCCTGCCTGCATGTTACATGATATAAAGGCTTGAGCAGTCCATGTAATATTACTTACTACCAGATGTTTTCTTATCTTGACTTGATAGTCTTGTTTCAACTGAAAGAAAATAACAGGTTACATATTTACTATAGCAGAAATTTTGCTGATTGACAAAAACAAAAAATATATATTTTATGGTAAAAGTGTTAACAATATGTTAACAGTTCCTGTGCTGTTAATGTTAGCCCTGTGTTAACTGCGGTTATGTTTCGGTCTCTATCATTTAAAACATTTTAAGCATTTTTCTGTGTTGTCATGGATAGCCAGGGTCCATTTTCACATTTTGTGAAAGGGGCTTATGAGAATGTGTGTGCATTTGTTCTAACCTCTTTGCAGCGTATGTTATACTCCTCCTTCTGGCTCTGAGTGAGAGTCTTCCAAAGTTGGGCAGCTGTGACAATTTTGTCTTTTGGCATTATATCGTGTTGCATGCAAGACATCTGATCCTTAATAAAGAGGAGGTAGCCATTGCTACACGCACACACATACGCACACACACACACAAAATGTAGATAGTAAATTAGTCAGTCTGCAGTTTGCATTGCCACTCGAGAACAGATTCCATTTACACATTGTTCTAATAAATGGTTAATAAACTTGTATAGCGCCTTTCTAACCTTCGGCCACTCAAAACACTGTACAGGATTGCCTCACATCCACCCATTCACACACCAATAGTGATGTCAGCCATGCAAGAAAACACCTGATCACTAGGAGCAGTTAGGCTTAGGTGCTTTAACCTGACATGTCAGATGGATTGTTAGACACGTCCATCTGGGACTCAGTCCATCAACTGTTTGAAAAAGGCAGGTATTTAAACACAAATACTTGGCAGCTGATTGGATGAACTAGCTGGTAGTTTTCATTGGCGGCAAACCTAAACGCTGCACACCTTAACCACGCCCATATAGCTATAAATATGACACTGATTGGTAAGTTCAGTTGCTACTCGGACACATTTGCAATGATTCCACAAATTAAATATTACTGCAGTAAAGTAACTGGCCAGTTAATTCACACCACCAGTATGACTGGATGCATGGGTACTGGTCTGGAGTAGCAGCTTTGGTTAAATAAAGCCTGTTGTATACCAAATCAAGAGCTGTGGAATTACTGCTGACCAACGCTCACACACACTAACTATTTTTCACTTTCGACACGTTCTAAATTCATCATCAAGTCTCTACTACATAGTGTATATCAATTGTCTCATTTCATTGACCGCTCTAAACACCATTTTGGTTAATGTTTTTCTATTTGGTCTCCAAATAGAAAAGATTAGACTTCTTCCATACAATACAATCAGAGTATTAGCAGCAGTTAAGAACCCTGGATGTATTTGTGTTTATGTAGGTGTTGACATTGTGTTTCAGTGAGTGTGGAGGTCAGGGGCTTTACCCAGGAGGCTTGACAGGCATGTTTCTCAGTGTGGATGTCATCCCCCCACTTTTTAGAATTATATTCTGTGATATGCTTGCTGTCTTCAAACTGCATGGCTGCTGTTCTTTTTGGTTCTAATAACAATTACAAAAAAAGTGTTTCTTTACAATTAAAACAACAATAATCAAACAGATTCTCCAAGTGAAGCAATACAATTAATAAGCTTTCCTCACCTTGTTTTTCCAACTTAAACGAAGCTCAGCGTCATCAATGAGCTCTGAAAGAGTCCGCACCTTCTGCAACTGAAAATGGAGCTCAGCATTTATCCACAACAACTTGTAAAGCACCAATCAACAAGGACATGAGTGCTGTTTGATGATGAGATTTCCACTTACTTACCTCCTCTGAAATCTCTTCCCACTTTCTTTCACATACTTCAGAAGAGTATGGGTGAAAAGCCACCATGTCCCAATTGATCCGCTTCTGTGTATAGGTGTATTCGCTGTTTTGATGGCTCTTCGGAATGTGTTTCTTAATAGCACGCATAAGCTTTCTGAGATCATCACTGGTCCAAACTTGAACATAAGTTAGACCAACATAAGAAGACCAACATTAAATTGCCATGATCAGGTAGTAGAAATGCATGCCAAGGCAGAACTTGCTGCGCAGATAAGCAGGGACTCTCCCCTGCAGTTGCACTCCACGATAACCCAATTCTAAGTGATTCTTGTATGTGTACGTTTATTGAACAGTCACCATAGGCTTAAACGTACCTGGTAATTCAGGCTCCATATTCAACTCGAGTTATTCTTCCTTATTCGGTGGAAACAAATGTGTACATGTCATAGTTATATGGTACACACACGTAAGCTAATGATGCGATGCTAACTTGTCTATAAGCTATTTCCCGCAGACACTTAACGCCGCGTGTTAAATAACAAGGAATTACTAAAACGGTCGAGGTCTATAAAAAACTGAACCAGTACAGCACTGTTTAAATTGCATTGAACTTAAAGTATAGTTGATAAATGTGTTGCCGATGGAGAAAGCATGGTGGTCTACGAGAAAGCGTCTTCTTGTTGGAACAACCAATAGCGAACAAGGCAATTACAGCATGGCTTTAAAGAGACAGCGACCCGACAGACTGACAGTCCATGTCAGTCTGGCAAATCTGCAGTAGGCTGCTTCTTGGCATACATTAAGTTTTTCTATAATATTGTGATGCATTTATTACAGCAAGATAATACAGAATTAATTATTACAGTGGTGTTGTCGTGTTGATCCCCTACACTGTTTCCCAACATTACTTGTGCATGCCAGCCAGTGTTTACAGTAAGAAAGACCAAGTTTTGGTCTGGATATTAATTAATTTATTGAATATAATTCATAATTCTCCTAGGCTATATAGATGACATCATCTGGAAGATAACTCTAAAATATTATTACAAGGCAATAAATTCCACATATTATAGTCAAACATTGTTTTTTTTTTAAATATTAATTCCTAGAAAATAATAAAGTAATATATTGTCATACATTTTATTTTGATTCTATAAAGCAATGTTGTGAGGCTACATACTGTGTTTCAAGAACTGTTAAAAAGGTTTTTGTTTATTGCATGTAAAAGACAATATAGCTAAATCAAATCAGCTCCAACTCAAGGTATTTTTGTAAAGATTAAAACAGTAGGCCTATAGATGTTCTGTTCAACTGTGTTCCTTATGATACCTTGATATAAATCCATATACTAACAATCCATAATCATCACACTCAACTTTCATTATTTACCAATCCAAGTCTCCAAAACATAGGTCTACTACGTGTAACATTGAACATTAAAGGGTTCTGATTACATTATATACATTTCTCAATAATAAATACATGTCTCAAATTTTACAATATCAAACTAGATCTAGCTGAGTCAGTGTATTCAACCGCTAGCAGGGAGCATCCTATGTTGTACAGACTTTTTTTCTTTTGCTTCAGTTTGACCTGCCTGATGATATTTCTTATATAGGCCTTGCACAGATTTTCCTCAAGAAAAAATTTAACTTAGGGGAGATATGGGAGAGCCGGGACTAAAGTAACACTTTTCAGATAGGCACAAACGTCATATTAAAACATAACATTACAGAAATAAACACATTTTTGTGTTTCTCTCACATGTTGTAACAATACCATGTGCTATTTTGTAAAAAATCAGATACACCTTGTGTGTAATTTGAAATTGAACGGAGGTTGCAAATTGACATTATCGTCCCCTTTAGTCAGGACAAGAGTAACACAGGCGTGGTAAACTTTGGTTATATTATTTTTTGTTTTTATTAATAAACAATATGACAATCTAATATGTAATTGACTTAATATGTAATTGAAACGTGTTATGTCCTTCCTTTATGTCTGACGTGATTTTTCTGTGATGGAGATGTCAAGAAACGGCTTCTCGTAATAGGCTACATCAGGATCAATCGGACCTCTCCTTACATTCTCACCTATACTCTTATGTTCGGTTGGTGCAATATTACACCAAATATACACACACTGAGCCATACATCAGACTTGTGTTGGTATAGAGAAAATAGTCTTGTTGCTTTCGTCCTGTCTTACGTTCGTCCCAGCTGTTGCGCTAATCGGAAATATCTTGTTGTCTACAATGGCATTTGAGACTCGTTGTACACATCCTGTCCTGGTTCCTCTTCAAATGTCACCTTAGTGTCATCAGCATCCAACTGAAGCACACGGAGGGAATGCAAACGGAATGGTCAGAAAGAAACACACACCTGATCACACACACACACGGTGATTTGCATGTGAGTTTGTGACAGCGCTGCTTATCACACACTATAAACACATCTAATTGATCAACATGCAATGAACTTACACATTTCATCTCCAGTCTTGTGAAGAAGCATCCAGTCATTAGAATGCGTAGGGGGATGGTGAGGATGATAGCAAACGGTAAGGCCAGGGAGGCTGGACTGGACTTAACAAGCCACAGAAGTGCAAGGCATGCTATTTGGATGATGGTGTACAAGTGCATTCTGCCTGTGCTAACCTGTAGACAGCATACACATTAGCCATACATAAAATGCTGGAGACAACATTATCTTTAAACACTAAAAGTAAGACATTTTAGTCTGCATGTTAATTATCCTAGTTTGGCTGTTGTTAGCAGTTTGAATGGCCTTCAATCACATACCTAATTGTTATGTCTGTTTGAACCGAATAGCTGGGTAATTATGAAATATGACACACAATTTCTCCCAGAAATAAATCATAGTGTAAAACGAGCCATATTTGGCATATTTCTGGATTGCACCAGTGATTTCTGACCTATCCTTCTTTTCTCAGTCAGATAGCAAATCAAGTTAGGTTACACTGATATGGGGGTGTTACTATTAATGGGGAATGAGTTTGAGTGCTCTCTCTCACCCTAGTGGCATAGGGTTTATCAGGGTGGTACTTCTTAGGGATGAGAAGAAGCAGGATACGATCCCATAACTGGATGCCATTGAGCGAAGTGATTCCCATGTAAAGGAAAATCCCAAACAGGGCCGGCATTGGAATCAACTTCAATATCGGCTCCATCAGAATAGACAGACCTTAAACAAAAATGAAAGTTTAAAACAATTATGAAATCGGCCCACCTGAATGTGGGAAGAATTAATATGTGGTTAAGATTGTTTACTAAACCACTATTTAAAAAAAAAACATAATCAGGTCACAATTGAGTAACACATGTATTTACTGTAAGAAGCATCCTATTTTATTTAATATTAAAATGTCTGCATCATTTGTAATATTTGCATAGTATACTCACCAACCAAGAGAGCAACTAGAATCCCACTGATTCTCTGCTCCATCACCTTCTCAATCACAGGCTTTGGCCCTTTACTCATGATGGTGAGGGCGTTTGCATGGGTGACAGAGCGAACAGTTGTAGCACTTAGCCACGGAACACCCAATATGGCTCCTATCCCTCCCATGACCACCAAGAGAAGCAGGTCAAAGTGGAAACCGGAGCCTTTCACCATCTTCCTCTCTGGTTTACTCACAATGAGACTATAACAGACACAATGGTTTGATGTAGGTGAATGTAAATGAGGATACTAGACTCCACACAGCATGTTCTCTGTTGATTCTGAGTGAGTGTCACTCACGTAGTGATCTGAGACTCCAGGAATATGAGAATGAAGACAAGCATGGCTGGGACACAGCAGGCAAACATCATCCAGATAGGAAAATACTGGTGGTCCCCTAAGGGGTTAATCAACCATCCTCTTTTGGCTGGGTTAGACACAGTCAGACCTTTTGGAACCACCAGTTTCTGAAATAAAAAAGACAATTACATTTGAACTTTGTGAATGTTTGTGGTATTAATGAATTTAGAAAAAAGTGATGTTGTTAGACCCTAGAAAACTATATCACATTTGCTGTAAGCCACATGTAAACTAAATGTTATGGGGGTGATGACGTACATATAACAGGCCAACAAGTTCCAGGACCTTCCGTGGGCATAAGTGCACACATTTATTTTGTAACAGCATGATCACATCCTGCTTGAAGCAAACTTAAGCTTATATTTTTAATAATTGTACGAAATTGTAGATTGCTGTGATGTAATACTTCATAATATAAGCCTATTTGTGAATTTAGTCACTTAATGAGGTGACACTAGAATTCTGCTACCAGAGGTGTGTGCTACATATAAACGTATACATAAACATGCACGCAAGTGGAAACCAGTTTGCTTGGAAACTAATTGAAACACTGAAACCTTTAAGCATTGTAATTTGAATTACAATAACGTGAAAATGGTGCAAATTAATTCTGGGCATGGTTAAGCCCCTGATGTTTTCAAACGCTGACATTCATTATTGATTTTTTTTTAAACTTTACATTTTTGAGGAGGAGCATGAACAAACCTGAGTGTAAGAATCCTCAATATTGATGTCCACAACTGCCATGAGGAAGATGGCAATAGGCACACCAAAGTCACCAAGCAAACGTCTTACCTGTAGGATAAGTTCAAGATCCTTAACAACTCAAAGACTTTTCATATCTAGTATATAAACTAAATGCCAGTTATAAAGTAAGATTAGTTTTCATTTCAAGTGTCTCAGCATTTACATAATCAATGCACGAACACCCTCTCACCTTCCCAGGTAGAAAGGTCCCATTCTTGAACTGGCGCAGGAAGTAGGCAATAAAGAAACAACCAAACATGAGGCACATAGATAATAGTGCTGTGTTTGGGTAGGGTCGACTAAGGATGGTCGAGGAAATTGATTTGTTGCCAGTGGTGTTATCATAAACATGCTTCACTATCAGTTTTGGTTGCCAGGGATTCTCCACAGACACGTTTAGATGATCGTAATTCAGAATCAGTGGATGGGTCTGGAAGATCTATTCAGGGGAATGAGGATAAAGAGACACATATCTATTTATATCCTGAATGTAAAAAACCTTTTGGGGGTGACCTGAAATGTGTGAATGAATGCACAAACTGAAAAGTAACAACAATATATTGCTAAATAAAACTGCCGTATAAAAAACTATATATAAATAAAGAAATAGTGCAATGTCATGGCCATTGCTTACCCTGGCCAGCTTGGCAAAAGTTTCATATATGAAGATGAGGGAGATGAGGATGGAGAAGATTTCCTGGGTGAAGCGGGAGATGAAGCGCACAAGGAAGCTGCCTTCGAAGGCCACGACGACCACCACAATGATAACCAGCCACACACCAATCCACAATCTGCCCACAATGTATTCTATGTCTTGGGACTGGCAGAACTGAATGAGAATCAGCACATGTTTGTCTTGTAACCAACATTGTTGGAGATCTTGCCAAGAGTTCATTGGTAAATGGAAGAAAAAATTAACAAGCTTAAAAAATATGTTTCTATCCCATGTACTGTACAACACACGTGTTTTGTGGTTGATTTAGCTCATTTCTTTGTGTTCCACCTGTTAGCATGATACAATCAGGTTACACTAAACAGTGAATGGCCACCAAACATCGGGAATACAATATGTAGTTTGCTGCCATTTGTCATGCTTGCTATTAGTAGAAGCTCTTTTTACACTGATCAATACACAGCTGCTTTTCACCAAAATGCCTTAATTAAAATGTATCTTAATGGTTATACTGACAAATGGGTGAATGAGGATTTTAACAATGACATTTGTTAACATTAATATTTAATGCTCTTCATCGTGTTAACTCACAGCAAAGAAGGCCTCTTCAAACACAAGCAGAGGACCAGAGAAGCCAATAACCAGGATTGGCTGAGCAGCGACAGTGCAGAAGATGATGCCCTGGATGCAGGTGGACACGAGGAGCTCAGATACACCCATCATGTTGTCCACCTTATCGGCTGAAGATTCAAACATAGCATTGTTAGA
Organism: Typhlichthys subterraneus; assembly: GCA_027564835.1. Classification (NCBI taxonomy): domain Eukaryota; kingdom Metazoa; phylum Chordata; class Actinopteri; order Percopsiformes; family Amblyopsidae; genus Typhlichthys; species Typhlichthys subterraneus. The sequence goes on from JAODUH010075971.1 coordinate 7,909, forward strand.
ACCGCCCGAATATGGTTACTAACATGAACGCATCTAGATAGACACAGGTGGACACACACGCACCCAACAGTCCTCCAAAGGTGATGGCTGGGGAAAGGGCAGCGAAATAGATGAAAATAACTGCAGCCAGCACCTGGGCATTCAGCGCGTCTGTGATGTCACTCTTATAGTGGGCGTAGCGTCTCCTTATGTCTCGGATCATGCCACCAAAGGGCCGTCCCGTGCGAATCAGGGGGTCTTCCACTGGTGGACCAGAGACTTTGAAAGCAGCTGAAAAGTAAGAAAGAATTGTGAATAACATTTGTGCTTGCATATTAACTGCGTTGATATATATAGTGCTTTTTCCAAGTTAAAAGTAAATTCATCCATTCACACACACACACGGTGGTATCAGCCACACTGCAAAAAGTGAAATGTTACTGTAATGTAAGAGCAGATATTAGTAATGTAATGTCAATAAGCTATTTTGATTACTGTAATAACATAGTTGCTATTGTGCATTTGATTATCATCATTACTTCTATTTAGTTGAGTCCTAATCCCTTTAATATTAGCGGTGAGCTGGGTATTACCTCTAGTTATTCAGTCAGTGTTAGTGAGCCCTCAGGGAAACACAGTTTTGTGGCCGAGTTTAAAAAAATGAATAGACAAATTGAAGAAACTATACAAATTACTGAACATTGTACAACTGATTTAATTTGCTTTTATTTATTAAAGTTTTAGAAATAATTGCTGGCTTCCAGAGTGTTTATTTTGCATCAGACTGCTTGCTGAACGGCGTGGATCAATAGCACCATAGATATTGTAGTTACATATTCCAAAAGAGAAAAGATTTGCTATTACACATAATAAAATGAAACATCTTCCAATTAAGGCATTAAATGCTTATTTTTTTGTCTGACAAGATATTTATTCTTACCAAGCAACTTTTGTTAGAGCATTTTGTTATTTTATTTTTAATTATCTTGATAAGATGTTATATTGTTCTTGAAATGTTATTACTGCAACTTAATGCTTGCATACAAGAAATATAAAGTAGTTTAATCAATACTGACAAGTGCAAAACTGCTTTGCTGAAGTCAGAATTTCTTATTACAAGCAAGTTATCCTTTTCATATTCACAAATTAGAACAACAGATGAGGACAAAATGGATTTCACTGTTTTATCGTCAATATTGTCTTGAGACAAAATACAGTACAATACAAAGACATAACACTTTTTATATCTATTAGAAGCATTTAAAAAATAAATCTCAATGTCATTCATATCAGATCGCATATTTTTATTATATAAAATATATACTTGCTTTTAGTCTGGTTACTAGTTTCAAGATACAGTATATGTGAGTTCTTTGAGGCTTGATATTTTTTACTTTTTTTTCTTCAAAAAGTGAAATCTTCCTTTTTTTGTTTCCAGATAGTTATGATTATGTTAAGTAATATTTCCCCTTTTTCTTTTCTTTCAAGAGGCATGTTTTTGCAGTGCATGCAATGTGCCATCCAACCACTAGGAGCAGTTAGGGTTAGGTGTCTTGTTTGCAGACACTGAGGTCAACCAACACCTTTATCACCTAACTATGCTCTGCCACTTCCACCCACATATAAATACAGCCTGTAGAAATACAGGTGTATTTGTCCTGTTTGCAGACATCAGCAGTGGAACTATATGTTGTTCCAAGGTCCTCAGAGGTCCCTTTCTAAAACAATGGTTGACGTCACAACTCACTTGTGCGGGGTTTGAGCTCCAGTAGAGGGTCAGAGGGCTGGAGCCTATCCTGCAGAAGCTTCTTCTGAAAGCTGATGATGGAGCTGAGCATGGACTCATTTTGGATCTCAGTGGGCGGGATCACAATGCAGCAGTCCATGAAGGTGGCCATGGCGTCGTGTAGCTCACTAACTTCCTGAGCCTGGAATGCTGCCTGATTGAACACCTTGGATGGAGATGGGACAAATGGGATTCAAACTGATCCGGTGTGACATTTGGGTTTGTGAAGACCTCTGAGACAGGGAGGTTAAAGTAATGAAGTGAATGTGTTTGTAGTTTGTATTACAATGTCCTCTACAGGGGATGCCATTTTATGGCTGGCCCAGATTGTGTTTACACTACTCACGTCAGAAGAACGAGAGCAATGACTCAAAGTGAACAATTTTGAACCCCTGAACACAGTTATGACACACCGCACTGTGTCGTTAGCTTACAGTAATGGCACAGCAATGTTACACCAATGTCCACAACATTCCCGACTTACCTTGTCGGCCAGGAGAGCTGCCATGGCACAGCCCGTTTCGTGGTAGTCTACATCCACCTTGCCAGGGCCCACGAGCACAAAAACAAAGCGAACTGGCAGGGGGGCTTCCAAGGTTGAATCTAGGACCTCTGCTTCCTTCAGACGCACAAAAGCCACAGTATCCTTCTCCAGGAAGTCTAAGGCTCCTGGTACATAGGAAACACATACGCTGTTGTACCTACAGATAGATAGATAGATAGATAGATAGGTAGATAGATAGATAGATAGATAGGTAGGTAGGTAGGTAGGTAGATAGATAGATAGATAGATAGATAGATAGATAGATAGATAGATAGGCAGGTAGGTAGGTAGGTAGGTAGGTAGGTAGGTAGGTAGATAGATAGATAGATAGATAGATAGATAGATAGATAGATTATTAGCCACACAAACAAATCCGACCGGCCTTTCTTCTTGTGGCTAATAACAAGCTATCCATCTATGTATAGGCTTCAACACACATGCACAATCCACACAGCAGGCAATTGAGAAACAGTGCAGGCAGTCAGATCCATCAAATAAAATACTGACTTACCTACAAGAACCATGGAGGCCTCGATACAATCAGATCCTTCCCTCTAAGGAAAATACATGAAATTATCTTCCCGAAAAGAATGTATAGAAAACCAAATGGCAATATTAAAAAACTGACACTGATGTCATCAGTACTATTGATTATTCAGTATGACTGCCAGTGTCATTAGATGAACATACCCTGTCTTTCACAGAAAATCTCTGCACCTCCACCCCAACTGTTAGGGCTTGCATTTCTGGATCAGTTGATTGGCTAGAGGAAGAGAATACTCACTTGTAATTGTATGATTTTGTCAAGGACTGTACAATAACAGCCTAGCTTAGTTGAATTTTCTCTGGTGTGAGAGCTCATCCTATACCATACAACAGCAAGGCCTCATGTGAAAGTGCCATTACGTTTACATAGATATTTAGAGCATACATTTGGTTGTGTAGCAATGACTCCAGCACGCCATCACGGTCTTCAGGCCTCAGCTCGCTTTTGTTGACCAACTCATCCACCATTTTCTCAGCAATGTTGGCAAGGGTCTGTTCCTCACAGTCGAGAATCACCACACCTGTCAACAAACAGCGTGATGGAAGACCAGCAGAGGTTGTAGTGACCCATGTGTGAATGAATCAAAGCTATTCATTGACTTAACACCAACCAGCGGTCAAGGTGCGTCGTAGATTAATAAGGCTTTTGAATGTGAGGCAAGAGACGTTTGAGGGTCCCCAGGTCCTAGTCTGGGGGTCGTAACTCTCCTTGTACCCGACCCATTGACCCATCTCCTGCCCATGGGGCTGCTGCTGCTGATCCTTCATCAACTCGTTCAGTTGTATGCCTGGAATAGTTGCAAACGCAAGGCAATCTGGGTAATGTAGGCAACAATAAATAATGAAACAATAGCAAAAAGTTAGGAAGACTTGTACGTCTTGGGAAAGATTCGACAGATGAATTAACACATATCGACTCCACCAGCTACGCTTGAGATGCCTTTGAGCATGGCTCTTACTGTAAGTACCAGTTGACAGAGTTACACTTAGTCGAAGAACAATGGAGTACATACTAGACAAAAATGGAAGGAGAGCAGAAAATAATTATGTGTTTTTTGCATGTTGGTATTGAATGGAAATATCTTTCCATGCCAAGTTTCATTGTGAAAGTTCAGTTTCAAGGCAAAATAGAACATACTCATAAAACCTGGCCATTACAAGTATGGCTGTTGACTGTGTTTCACTGAAACAACATAGTAATACAAGTTGCCCTTTCCAAGCTCACGGTATCTCATTAGGGAAGCAAGGATGCGGATCAGTGTTGGAGGGGTGACAGAGATGCCATGAGTTATGTATACAAGCTAAACATGGTGGCTGTTCTCGCTGAGCCTCCAGCAGACTTCAGATACACACAGTTTCCGGTGGGAAAATGACTGGTCACACTGGCTGGCCGTGTGTGTTGCCACTGTCAATAGTTGGCGTGTGCCTGGAATGTGTGTGTGTGTGTGTGTGTGTGTGTGTGTGTGTGCATGTGTGTGTGTGTGTGTGTGTGCGTGTGTGTGCGTGTGTGTGTATGCGTGTGTGTGTGTGTGTGTGTTCTTGCCAATGCAATGCACAGTAGTAGCCCAAAGACTGCCTAAAAGCAAACCTAAATGGTTATGTGTATATTATTATATAGAGTTTATCCACTGTGTATAAATCACAAGGATATGTATTTATGTGTGTATTATATTATTATAATACATATTCAACTGACATGCTGCACTCAAACTGGAGCAATGAAGATTCAGGGATATACATCATCTGCTATAAACAATTTACCCAAAATGTATGCATTGCATTGCATGTAACCATGGAAGCCATAGAATCATTAGATAGGAGCAAAGTAAGTGTGCATGTACCTGGCAGTCTCTGCTGGTGTTGGTGCTATTATTGATCCATACAGCTGTAATAGCAAATAACAAAAAAAAAAAGTGTTTTTAAATGTTTTTCAAAAAAATTGTAAGACCATGTGGGCAGGGAACTGATCCCATAATAACCAACTAAATTAATATATACTATTATTAATGAACACCTAAAGTGAGTTTAGTATTGTGGATTGAGGAAAGCCAATTAGTTGTTTCTTTTAATCTTGCAATACAACCCTTGGCAAGTCGTTTTAACATTTATTATTTAAGACTTTAGTAACAATTAATTAGATATTAGTAAATATGCCAATAGTTACTTTAGTTAGCCAATAGTTATTTTAATTTTTATTAGTAAAAATAGCATTTGTTTACACATCATTGGTAATAGAATATTACTTCATATTTATATTTAAAATGTTACTAGTAAACTTAAAATAAATAGTTAATATAAAACAGTTAAACTAGTATCTACCATTATCTAATGAACTAGTGAAACCAGAATAGAAATAAAACTACTAACTATTTGAATACATACTAACTAACAAATAAGATAAAGCTACTGGTAAAATTGAAATAGATTAAACCATTGCAATAGTTACTAGTTGTAGATATCTACTACATATCTCTACTACAGATATCTACTAGTTCTACTATTATAGAAATAGTAGATATCTCAATGGCTGACCCATATAATTAAATTGCAAAAACTAGACATTTGTTTCCAGTAACAATGGAATAGATACTATGATGGATACTAGTTACTAGTACATAAGTACAATTGTCTAATGAATAGCTAGTGTAATTGACACAAGTAACTATATGACTAGTTACATTACCACGTAGATACTGTACCAAAGGCAGGTGAGGGAATTTGACCCTGTATACAGTATTCTTTCTTTCTTTCTTTCTTTCTTTCTTTCTTTCTTTCTTTTTTTCTGCTTCTGATGTGACATCTGACAAAACATCTGTTTTATTTATTTATTTTTTGTGTATATTACAGTAATATTAGTAATAATACAAAATATTTCATTGGTCAAATTAATTTGACCATTTCCTTTTACCCTTTGAAAGTGTCTTGTAGCTGCATACACATTATCTGAGACTGGAGGTTTATCTGACAACATAATGAAATATTTCCAAAACAGAGGCAAGCAAAGGGGCCGAAAGGACAGATTAGAGTGACTAGGCACACTGGGTGTACAGTATATGGGCAGTTTAATTGAATGCCAGCATTCTCCTGTGTATGTATGATTTACTGCATTTCACTGTATAATTCTACACACAAACTCTCCACACAAAATATACTGACCCTTTGATTATTGTTATTTCATGTGCAGATCATATTACTGTTGCTTTTATGAGAGCTACTGAAAAGACTAGCTTGAGTTAACTATATGATAGAGTGGTTTATTATTAATTAAAGACAAATCCATCTGCACAGTTTGCATCTCAAAAGAAAAAAAATGTTTTCCCTATTGAATATATTTCAATAAATACACAATAAATGTTTTGTAAGCAAACTTACAAAACAGATTAATTTCCCTTTTTTTAGATTTTTTTTAACATAACAGAATGTCTCAGTATTCATTGGTATTTTTATGCCAATATACTATACTGTACATACTGTACTTAAAAATGTTAGAAGACTATATGATAGATATGGATGTTTATGCATACTGAAAGTACTAATTCAATTGAGAACATAACATAACATACTTAGCAATGTATTCATCAATAGATATATTTTAGATACAATTTAGCTTTGGAATGGAATCTGGTTCTTCGCTGAACCAGATTCCACATTACTTTAGCAACAACATGATGCACTTACATTATACTGTATTGCTGCAATAGAGACATCATTTTAACTTTGCGGAAGAGGTGACACTTACCTGTAATAGACAGCAGCAGTGACTAACCCGACAATGGTCAAAAAGCATGTCTTTATCAACACTGCCTCTTATACCTGATTGTCTGTATGTAGCTGTTGGTTAGTAGTGGGCGTGTCGGCATATGCATGTATAGATGCTTGTGTGTGCGTGCACATTGAAACACACATATACACACACAGGCATGTACAGCAGTGTTGGGCAGTAACTAGTAACTAGTTACTAAATGTAATTTATTACTTTTTTTCAGTAACTAGTGTACTACAGTAGTGTAACAAATTACTTTTTCCAAAACGGTAATAATATTACAATTACTAATGGTGCATTACAGCATTACAATAGCAAGATGACCCTCCCCCCTAGACTTCCATCTTATGAAGATGTGCCTTTATTATTTACAGTAGCTGGTCCTAGCAAACTTAGGCTAGGCTAATTAACCCAACATGTCCTATCATCTGGTTTGAGAGGCTGCAATGTTTTCACTTTGGATGATTGTTGACCTCTATGGTTAATTATTGTGAAAGTAATATACAGGTAGTAATGTAACAAGTAACTTAACTAATACTTTTAATACCCAGTAATAAATAAGGTAATAGTATTACTTTTTGAAGGAGTAATGAGTAAATAGTAACTTATTCATGAGTAACTTGCCCAACACTGATGTACAGTACCACACGCACCAACACTACATTCATCCAGTAGTAAGACAACTTGCTACAGTATGAATGTACTGCACAGACAAATTCTATTTAATTGCATTCTAATTTAGTTGCTGTCATTAATTCATTACCTCTATTCATACTCGATTCAACTGCGAATTCACACACACACACACACAAACATATGCATGCCCACACACATACGCACATCAAAGAATGTACTTTCAGCGTATACACTTGCGCACACACACACACACACACACACACACACACACACACATATACATATGCATGCCCACACACATACACTCATCAAAGAACATACTTTCAGTGCATACACTTGCACACACGCACACACACGCAATTATGCAACAAGAAATGTGTTCTGATTTTACCCATAATATTGATACTGAATACAAATACTTGACAAGCGTAGCCAACCGGCCACTCTGTCATTACCCAGCCGGCATCTTATAATGTATTGTGTGTGTTTGGAGGACAACAAAAGGCGAGGACTATACAGCACCCAGGACTCAGCCTCTCACCTTCAACATCGCCGGGACAGACAGCACGCTTTGGCTGTCTCCTGCTGTCCTCCAGGGTCACAGCCATGGAGTCACTTTGACATATCTTCTTCTAACTGTGCCAACATAAGGAAGTGGACTCAGAGGCCTTTTTTTCACTACAGTAATGTACTATATA
>JAODUH010075982.1:0-37500 GCA_027564835.1 Typhlichthys subterraneus
GTTGTCACATGAAAAGATATGCTCACATATTTGCAAATATGTGAGGGGTGTACTCACTTTTGTGAGATACTGTACATTAGGCCTGCTCACAGGGAAAGGACAGCGGCGCAGGATGGCTTCCTCTGGATAGTCTTGACTAATTACATTTGGACACTTGACCTGAGCTAGCCTAATTTGATTGGGTAATCTTAAAGTTTTACTAAGGGACGTAAACTTGTTTTGCTTCTCTCTGAATTACTTCAGTAGAAGGGCAATATTGTGTTTCACCACATATTCACCATACATTTTGAGGGGCACTGTTTCACTCATTGTACGATAGCTAGGCTACTATGAGAAATTAAGAAGAGATTGAACTATTATGTGCTGCTGCGATGAAACAGCACAGAATTACCAAAACTGTTAAACATAGTTTGTGTAGTACTTACTGAAATTATTAAAAGTAGGGGCGGGAAACTGGTCTACTTATTCAAGGCAGAAATGAATGTGTTTGCAGTAATTTAACAATATGTTCAGTTGGTGACCTACAGTCAGCAACACACTAGTTTTTATGTAGGATGGAGGGAGTGTAATAGAAAAACTGGCTGAATTAGCCTGTGTTTTTTTTGTTTATTTGATCTTAAGGGCCTTAACACCTTTTTAAAAGCACTGACAGAATCGTTAAAACAAAAAAAAAAATTGTGTTAAATCTTGAACAGTCCACTCAAGCTGGAGCTAGAACTCGTGTAAGTAAGTGCTCATTACAATTCAAGCTTTATTTGATTATTTATAACAAAACACATCGAGATTCATATTATTATACTACTACTACTAATACTACTACTAATAATAATATTTTCAAGTGTTAGTTTACCTGGCCAAGAATGCAGCTAATAGACAGATACAGGAAAGCACATTTCACCACATCACTATTTACAATAAAAATAAGGGTAAAAGATTATATTAAAACATGTGTGCCTTGCATGCTGGTTTGTTTACAGTACATAGTAAGGTTTATAGCGCTTCAAGCAACATTTTAATACAAAAACAAAACCAAACCTGAGGCACTGTGGTTCTCCCTGGTTCTCACTAATGTAATACAATGTTCTGTTTTCCATGCATTTTGTTAGCTAGCGTTTTTGTGTGCTGCAGCACAGTAATCTTCAGACTATGAATCTGCCCACCCATCAGAAGGTACTACTGACATAAAGTACGGTAGGCTAGTGGCCCTTTTCCATTGCACAAGCAAGCTCAGCTCGGCACAACTCAGCACGGTCAGCCCAGCAGGGTTGAACGTTGCATTTCCATCACAACCGGCACGGCGGATTATCCAATGGGGCTTATGGACACAGGCCCAGGAGCCCATGCGAATTTGGGGCCCAATGCGAGGGGAATCATTTTCTATTTCAGATAATGATAATATGTATTACCAATAAAAAGTATGCTGATACATTTTATATTTAAATAAAATTATATAATTGGTCAAGCGCAGATGTGGAAAGCACATAATAGCCCGCACCTGCGCTGTCTTAAAATAACCCTGCGCTGTCGAGCGGACTGTGGGAGTAGTCATCATAGTTCAAAATGAGTGTAGTAAACAAAATAGAGGAGAGGGAGACATCTTCATTAAGACCATGAATCCATCCATCCATCTTCCCCCGCTTATCCGGAGTCGGGTCGCGGGGAAACGTTCTTAAAACGTCCCAGGAGAATCAGTGTGAAGAAGGTGTGGAAGATGACGAACAAGCTAGTAACCAGGGACCTGAGGAGGCCAGTGTAATCAGCGCAGCACAACCTGAGGCTAGCAGTCTACTCTGTGATGATGACGCTGATGCACTGCATCTTGCTTTCCACTAGACAGGCAGGCAAGGCAGCCGCCAGCCTCTAACAATTTTCTTGGGGTGGGCTAGGGGCTACTTCAAATGTAATGGTAAGTAGCCTAACATACACAAAAAAGTTGGTTAAAACTTGTTTTATTTTACGATCGCTAGGACTCATTTTTTTAATCCAATGTTTTGATCCAGTTCAAAATTCGTCTGCGCTACAGTCTGTGGAGCGAAATCATTTTTCATTGCAAAGCATTTCTACATCTTTCAAAATACATGAACTCAAAACTATAATATGCCTAGGCTATCTGCAAATTTTGGCAAATATGCACACTACCTTCAGTAGTTAGTCAATGTTCAAACCCTATTTGCTAAATGCCTAAATAAGGCCTACATATGCTATAGGTCTACATAATAGGCTACTGAATTATAATCTAAATATATCTCTAGCCTATGTAGCATATAAGAGAGTGATCATGCATACCAATGGCCTATCAATTTGTGGCCAAATGAAGGAAACTCTTAATACTATATAATATCTTAAATTGCATTTGTTGCAGTGTAAAGTGGATTCAGTGATGGATAATGATATTTACAATGTTTACTAGGGTTATAGTGATAAAAATACATTCTTATGAATAGGTGTAATACTCAAATTACTTAGAATTAGCTCCATCATTATATACCCTTTTTTACATTTTGAGCATCTGCCCCTGTGGAACTCTGCATGGTCTTAGTAGGCCTATACACTACCCTTTAAGTCAATTTGTGAGTGAGATGGCTGTAGCCTACTTGGTGTATTAAAACAGGCCAGGCAAAATTGTTTAAAACTTTAAATCATTATGCCTTAGCATCGTGTGTGTGCGGAGTCTGTGTGGTGGGGCGAAGGTTCTTGCAGGTGCCTACAGTTGGTCAATAGCTTTGTTATCGCCACGGTGCCACCTTTGGGTGTGGGTGTTAGAGGAAGAGCGGGAAGAGGGGCCCATGATATTCAGTGCCCAGGGGCCCCTGGGAGTACTAATCCGGCCTTTACAACCGGGCTTCCCGCTTGAAGGTGTGTCTTTAACTGATGAAGCGCTTATCTTGAGTAAATCTTGTTTAAAAGTAGTGAGTGCCTTCTTTAACACACTTTAGGCTCCTTTATTATTGCATTTTTCAACAGTGGCAGCAATTTGTCGTCATGGATTTTCAGGTTACTAGGCAATATTTCACTTGCCATTGTAACAACATCAGCAGACGACTGGCGTTTGCAACTATGCTTGACTACATATTAGGCTGTAGTCCTATATCGTGAAAAAGCACTGCCTATTTATAAGACATGGATTATTTAAACTGATCCTAGGCAGAAAGAAAATTAGTAGCTCTTTACATTTTTCATATTAATATGTCTGGGGAATTTTCATACACGCTGCATTGAGCTGGCAGCATGTGGGCGTGTCGGCAAATCCTACAGCAAACGCAAAAGATACGAGAGTGCAAAAAATAGCGGCCATTACAGCCAGGTATATAACTCATGTGGAGAGTGAGGCTCAAGCCATAGAAAAACCTGTTTGTTTGTGTATTGGCCACTCATGGGACCACTCATGGGACCACTATCTTCAGCGCCCCTAGCGGTAGTGATCAGCAACGGCAGTGGTCCGTGTTTGTGACCATGGTCACAGGACAGACCACTGATCTGGCTATAACCCCTGCTGATATGCTTACATGTGTCCACACACAGTCTAATATTACAGTTGATAAAAAAGAAGCCAATAGGCTGCAAAAGTGATTTAGCGTTTTATAACATCAAGGCAAGAATAGCACAATTTAACTAAACTGCTAAAACACAGAGTCAACAACACTGCTATTTTATATTCCCATGCCGGTCGACAAAGAAAACCGCCACAGTCAAATATTATCAACGCCATATGGAAAGAGAGGCTATGGTTTGCAGGCAACTTTGGAGCCTCGGGAGACTATCTAATATTGTGAGCGTTTAATTTTGCTGTGAGAATCAATCTGGAAAGCCTAGGAATCATTTTGAATGTTTCCCAAATAGCGACTGAACTTTCCAATCAGCATCATGTTGATAACTTTAGCGGCGTAGTTTAGGTGTGCCGACAGCGAAAACGGCCTGATGGTTCATCCAATCAACTGCCAAGTATTTTTTTGAAAGTACCTGCCATTCACAAACAGTTTCAATGTACCAGATGGAATTGTGACAACAGTCACAAAGATGACCCTCCCCCCAAACATTGTGTGGCTTTTCAGCCTTGGCAATTAATAGCAAACCATCAAATTACCCTGTGGCCCTTTGTAAATAACTGCCTACTCGAATACTACTTTTCTGATGTCGGTGGATTTATTTGAAGAAGAATTAGCCTACTTCTTAAACATTTATCTGCCATTAATAATTATTTTTAGCTTGGCTTTGGCATTGCATATGATTTTGAATAACATTTAAAAATGTATATATTTTACAATTAAATTATAGTCAAACATTTTAATGCATGCTTGACCTCAAACCAAATCAAGATCAAGTGCCCCCCCTGTGAAAAAGTATTTGTAAATGCTATGTGGTGTAACGGTTCACCAAATCCATGGCTTTGTTCAGATTTTATTAAGGTGTAAAAACTGGGAACGTTTTTCTGTCCGTTATTATTCCTTTTGCAGGCGTAACTTTTTTTTATTCAACAATTCCACTATATCTTTATGTAAAAATGTGTAGTTGTTTGCTACTATAATAATTTAAAAGAATATCTTCTAGACACCTACACAAAAAAAATAAAAATGATTTGGAACACTAAAGCAGAGAACACATGTACCTTAATTTTAAAGATATAGGTAAGAGTTACACAATGCAAGCAGGCGAACCACAATGAACACTTGGGAACCACACTTACTGCGATGGCAGACGGCGGGCCCGACACAGCATTCAAAATCAATGTGAGGCCGTTTGGACAATTTTCATTCAAGCCAAGGTAACTGCTGCGACCTGCCAACCCACTCAGGGAAGCGTATAGCAGCTTTCCATGTGTGTGTGAACATGTTGTGTGTAACACTGCACACTTTGTAATTTATCAGCAAACACTTAACCTACACATGTTTTTAAATAACGTGTGATATTATTTTACATTGTTTAATTAAATTGGAAGGCAATAGATTTGTTGCCGTAATCCCCCTAAACCTGACATCGTAGTGACGTAGATTAATTAATCCATGAATGAGAACAAATGCTTATAGGCCTACATTTGCTTGGTGTTGTGTTTTGGTGTGTGTTTTGATCATTAGAAATGCTCAGCGGTTCTAGTGTCAATTGTGAAATAAAAGTTTTGTGACTGTAGCAACATGTACGAGATCTCAACAGGCTACACCGCTGTTCTGTCTTCAGGAACAGCGACACGAAAGCGTGTACTGCTTGTACTACTGTATTGTAATCTCACATCTGCAGGCAACTAGACAAGCCACACGTGAAGATTAGCAGTGTTAGGTTGATTGACTCACAGTTTCAGCAGTTTGTTTGAATTGTAATGTTAATTTAGTAGTTGACTTTGTTTAAATGTTTTATAGCTGCTGATTGTAAAGTTAGATTGTTCGTGTGGACCCAGTAGTGGATTTAGTGAACAGTTGGTGATCAGTGGAGTACAGACACTGGACATCAGAACCTGGTGAAATGCTGCCCCCTAATTGTTTACAGTATACATTTTACAGGTTGGCAAATTCTACCCATTGCCCCCTTTTTGAAGGCGCTGTAGGTGGAATATTAGAGCTTTAGTATAATTTCTTAGAAATGCCACAGACTATCAGCTATCACTGTGGCAAATGCTCTGACAATATCTGCAGTGGATGGCAGCCATCAAGTCGAGTAGCTTAAGTCAAATTGCCAGAAATAATTTTACCATCCATGGTCACTTTTTTCCCCTAATTTTCATTCCGACGAATGGGCACACACAACTACAATAGGTGGCACTTTGTATTGGCAGATCAACGGGCTCCAGAGGGACGGAGTAGAGGAGAAGCGGGTGGGTCTTTGGGTTGGTCATTTTCAAATTCTTACTTTTTAACTAGCTCTTTTTGCAACTCTCAAATCATGCCTACAGCTGTAAATATGCCAATAAGTGGCTGATGAAATGCAATTAAAGTAGATTTTTTGAGTATTTAGAAAGCACAAAAAACAACTTCATCCCATGTTGTTGCATTACCAATTTCAGTTTGGGTGGACACTTTGTTGCCTGCCTGCTTTAGAAAGGATATATTGTAACATCAGGGTGTAACTTGTTAACGGTAGTATTGTCAAAAATGTCACTAACTGTATGAATGCAAATCAAATTCACAGAACTGATAAGACAGCATACTCAAGGGAGTTTCTAAACAGCCCCTCATTTGCCTTAATTGATATAATGAACGGCACACGTTTCTATCTCTACTGTCTGGTAATTGCCATTTTAACACTCATCATTGGGATATGTGCAGGGGAATGATTGAGGACATTAATACTTTTGAGCGCAAATGTAGTTGATGATAACTAGGAAGGTTCTCTGTGATCTTAATTAGCTAAAGGGTGGCATAAAAATGTGTTTTATATGGAATTGGTAGCTTAATGGAACCAGTGATATGTGTAATTCCGTTTTAAATCAGACCCCCTCACCCCACACGCACACAATTTATTTTTTGTTAGTGTTTTGCTGCTTGCACGTTTTTATTTTTTATACATTTATTTCTTTTATTTTTTTTCCAATACAATTTGAATCAAGTTAACCCTTGTGAACACAGTTCTGTACATGATCCCTGATTCTGACTTGTAATGGAGCTGCCTTTACTTTTGCCTTTGTTCCACACCTTAGCAGACTTTTTATTTGAACTATACTTTGAGACTTCATTGCCTCATCACCTTTCCCTTTGTCCTGCAGGTTGGAGGATCAAACAAAGAAGCTTCATAAGGATATGAAGAAAAGCACAGAGGCTGATATAGGTGCGTTCCTACACCGGCCTGTACAGTATGTCGTCGTGCCATTTACCTCTCCACTTGGTGTAACATGACTACATGCTTTATATTGTCAGGCAGGTTTTTCAAGGCTATCTATATAGTGTACACTGTAGAGATTTCAGAGGGCAGACATCATTATTTGTTTATATTTCTTCCTTCATTGCACATAGATGAGATTTGTTTTGAGCTACCATAACATATATTTCTTTGGTCCTGTAGTATTTCCCTTGCTCACATCAATGTTTTATTTCTTATTCACTTATTTATTTTGGTAGCGGTGTAAATGTGTGGAAGCATGGGCGTGGAGGCGAATGAACGGGGGCGGGGAAGGTTTAGATGCTTCCTTCATTTCCTCCCCTTTGTGCTTTGGAATATGGATGCCTGCCTCATCAAAGTATAGACGCTGTCAGGCCCTCATTATAGCTAATGGATTCCATCTGTTGCACAGGTTCCTTCTCCACATACTGCTTTTAAACAAAGGGAATGACCGACTCAACATGTCAGCACGGCGTGCTCAACACAGCTCTCTGTATCTGCTGTCATGGGTACATCCCTGCCTGACATTTTGATTGGGAATATTGACAATACGTTCATCATTTCAATTAGTCATCAACCAAGACATTTGATCCTATTTATTATGAATTTTATGTGAGGCAGGATAATAGTCAAACTCATAACATATATTAAAGTGAGCACATTTGTCTACCCGTTATGTTTTTACGAAGGTAGCGTCTGTATTTTTCTTGCATTCAATGTCAGATGAGGTCAAATCAAACTATTTGTTACCTGTCACATGGGCAGAAATAAAGGGTGGCATGCACACCTCACCCCTGGTTGATTGATTGCCTACAAATGGGTCTTGAGAGAATCTCATGAGTGTGTGAATGAGAATCAAACAGGGTCTTGCTGGAGTTCTGTACCCACCACCACCGTGCATGCTGCGCACGTACACACACACAAACATGCGCTCCTCAACTTATTTCTCCTCAAGGATGCAGATTTATTTTTACTGCAAAGCTTTTATCTGTATGTGGCATGAGTGCAGATTAACAGTAATTGTGCTGTCCGTGTAAGACATTTACACGTAATCCTGGTGCTCTAGTGAATATGTATCAACAGTCAGTCCACCACCCTCTGAAGTGTATACAACTCTTGACCTTTGATCAGAACCCCTCAGCTCAAATGATCATATTTTTAGTTTAGGAAAAAGAGAACTACTTCTTGTCACTTTGTTAAAAAGGTTATTAATAGTGTTCAGAAAATGCTGTACATGGTTATTTCAGTTAATTTCAGTCTAGTTATTGTGCTCTCTGCTCTGATCTCTGTCATCAACAAGGCGTTGTTGCCTACAGAATTGCCTCTAGCTGGATGTTTCTGGTTCTTGGCACCATTCTTACCATTCACACTTTTATGACTGCTGTGTTAAAATCCTAGGAGAGTAGTAGGCTAGCTTATGGTCTCCTGGGACCAGCAATCAACATGGTCAAATTCATATTTCGCCACCATTCCGATGTTTGGTCTGTTTAACTTAGCATCTTGACCATGTCTGCATGGTCAATATGTATTTTTTCTCATTGACTTGCTTCTTCTTGATTGACTGATTTAATATTTTATTATTATTATTATTATTATTATTATTATTATTATTTTATATTTTTATAAGGAACAGGTGTACCTTATAAAGTATATATTCGGATAAATGTGTTTTCCGCTTAGTTACATCTTAACGTACAATGTTGTTGTCCTACCATGGCTTTTGATATTGTGTGTGTGTTGCAGCAATGTCCAAGGCAGCAGTGAAGATCTCTGCTGACCTGCTTAGCAACCCACTGTGTGAGCAAGACCAGGCCTTTCTGGAGTCCATGACCGCTCTGGACACAGCCATGAAAAGGATGGACTCCTTTAACCAGGAAAAGGTCAGTCTCGCTCTCATGTTCAGTCTCTCTAATGCTTTTGCTCACTGTCAAATGGTGCTTTTTCCACGGTACCAGCTCGACTCAACTGCCCCCATGTGATCCATGCACCCTTGACCATTATACATTAGCTCAATATACTGTATAACCACAACTGGAAATCAAGTCAAACTGTAAATGAGTTATTATTACTGGTCTACAGCCAAGACATCATGCCATAGCCTGTTTGTAAATGTAATGTAGTAGTCCAGACCTAATAATCAACGTGATGACATTTGTGACATATGTAGCTCCCATAGCATCTGTTAGTGAGGATAATGGTTGGGTATGGTACTTGTCACATTTAAACTCATACCGGTAGGAATTTACCTGGAATTTGGTGCCAATAGTCTACCCAACGTTTTTGTCTTTGCTTTGTCTAACAAATGTAATTTCAGTTGTAGAACACCACATTGCAAACTGGACGCATGTGGGCGTGGCTGCTATTTTGTTGCCAGAGTGACTTGGAAAATAAGCGGCATCCTATATAAAACCTTCGCCATTGACTTGACACATTGACATATTGAACATTAACCAAGCTGCTGGTGGATGCTCTCATTGTCTCGCGCTCGTAAATAATTGCCGAAAATATGTGGCCCACCTACAGTTTCTCTTGTTAAAATCTGGCCAACCTGAATTTGTAATTGAATAGCCCTGGTCTATAGAGTGTTAAACTCAGCAGCTGGAAGGTCATGGGTTCATGCCCTGGAGTTGGCCTACCTGTAAACATCCTTTGAGTTGATAAGATGCCTAATCCCTTTAAGAGCATCAAAACGAGCTAATTTGAATTGTATTATATTGACCCCATAAACACATTTCCTGCTCACCCTTTCTTTTTTTTATTCCAACTGGGGACCAGGTTAATTTCTTTAGAATTCTGTAACCTTTCTCAAAGTTAAAACTGAAATCCAATGATTGTTTTGATAAGATTGAAAGTTAATTTGGTTGAATGCCATTTTGGTTGCATCCATTCTCTAGTCTATAAATGCCTATAGGCTGACTGCATTGTTAGGCAATTTTCAGTTTGGTCACTTGAGCAGAATCTTGACTCACGAGGTGTGTACACTATGTTTATGGTGCGTTTTCCTTAGAATCATCGCACTGTGAGTCACAAGTACATACAAAGCTGCCAGAAGAGTTTGTCAGGGCCGGGCCAATTCGGTGGCTAAATCACAGCATGTGGTTTGTAGGCCTTTTGTTGTTGTTTTTTGGAAAAATCTATTTTGCCCTTTATGGTGATGAACTTCTTAATTTTTGACGAAGAATATTATAGAATAAATTGCAATAATGTTACTTACTGTCACATTGTGTGACAATAGGAAAACAAAACCATACAAGAGTAGGCCTATGCAATGTTTGAGGGTTGGAAAGGACTCCCTACTTTCATATTAAAGGGTAGATATTTTTCCTATTTTTGGAAATTTTATACTTTTCGCATCATTAAAGTAACATCTCATTAAGATCAATGTCTCAGTTTTACCAATTGCACTTGTAGCAACGGCAATTGGTTATTTAAATGATTGGACAGCGTTTAACAAGAGTTTTACGCCCAGTAGGAGGCAATGACTGTTAACACTTCCCAGTGGAACTTGGCCAGACCATATTCACCAGGCTACTGCAATGGTGTAGTGTGTTGAACACTTGCATAATAGATGTCTCTTTATCACCAAATTTTGTGACAAAAACTCAAAAAGCACTCTTATTTTCAATAGATAAAAATAATATGAAGAAAGCTATTAAATACAGTAGGAGCCTATTCCCGTTCAGGGCTTGGCCCCTAATAAGATGAAATAACACTTTTTTCCAAAGGGAGATTCAGGTGTTACAGCAGCATCAATAAAAATGGAGCAAGATAAATATATAGGCACTGGTATAGTTTCATCCTCAAGGCATTGCAATGTGAATGTTTTTTTAAATGTTTTCTTGACTCATTGGCCTTCTATTTTGAGTGTTTCACATTTGTTGCTAAAAAGATATTTCCCATGAATTTCATGGGATGGGACATTAAAAATGTGTTGTTTCTTCTGTGTTTTCCTTTTCAGACAAGTATTATTTCAGACAGGTTGTGCTCACATCTCAAGTTTTACGGAAGCCATTTTGAGTGACTAGACAAAGTAGACTGTGGGTTGGATTGAGCTTGTGGGTTTGTGACCTGCGGTTTGACCATTCCAAGACATGGCTTGGTTGGCTGCCCAGGAGAACACTCCTGCCATTTCAACTGCACTCCAGTTTGGATGCATTTTCTATGCCTATTCCTCAGATAGCATGCAGTCTTATTTCAGATTTTTCTAATCCCTTGCCCAGGTTTTTTGGACAGTTTTCCCTGTATTTATTGTATATTCTATATAGTTCTCTCTCCTCCTGTCGCTACCTCTTTCTTACATTCTAAATTCATACTTATTTTCCACCCTACTACTATATTTTAAGCAAACCGTTTACAAAATTGGTCTGGAATAAAGTCCTTTTGATATTATAACTTGCAGTACAAACTGGCAGAAAACATTTGGTGTTTAAATGTTAATACATTGCTGTAGTAACGAATTCACATCTACCTTCTCCAAAATGTTCATTTGAAATCTATCTTAATATCTGGTTATGGTGAATGGCATAAGACTTTATAGGCAATGCCTCTAGAATCTCTACCGTACCGGTACAGATAATATCCGTTGCACAAGATTGAACAGTTGATCAGTTTTGATTAACATGTTTTCACACATCAGCAATTTTTTGAATGAGAAATGTTTCCATTCATGTATATTTAGGCCCAGTTATACTTTTTTCTCGAAATGCTTCCATTGGATTTCTCTCTCCAGTATTTAGTAGTCCTCTTTAACGCTACTATACCCCCTGAGAAACAGGACAATTCTGCCGTAATCGCACAGTTCCTATACGGACTCATCAGCCTCATTACCGTATTCAGTCAGAAACCAAAGTCGTTTCTATGGGCTTTTTACACTGCAGACCGTAAGGTAAATAGTAAATGGTGCACTGAGTAGGAGGGGGAGCATTGGCTGGCCCCACAGTGTAATTCTGTAATATATCTGTAATATATCTGTTGTGTTCTGTGGCTGTGCTGCAGTGCTTCAGCCAGGCAGTTTGAATCTCAATTTACAGTTTGTCACTTATGAAGCACTAAAGAGCGTGCATGCAGGCGCGTGTGTGTGAGCGCACTTCAACCGACTTTGATTTAGCGATTTTGACAGCTGTGCCACATTTGATGTGTTCTTTTCCAGGTGTCATTTTGCAGGTTTGGGCAGCTCTTATGTGGGCAAGGTCTAGGTATCCATCAGTGAGCTGAACGCATAATTGTGGTGATGGGTGGGCATTCTTTGGAGCGTCCACTGTCTGGAACACCATGCACCTCAGGTTTTCCGGCTCTGGTATTCCAGCTCCCGTCAAGCTGACTGTTGATGCTGACGGCACCACCAGCTAACTCCATTTGCTGTAGCACAACAGACACGCACACACACACAAAGCACGCACCCTTTTGCTCTCCTTAGTGTTGAGACAAGATGTTGTGCCTGCCGCGGGGCCTGCGAGTGAGCGAGCTAGCAGATAAAACGTGCAGGGATAATGAAGGCAGTAGTGGCCCGGGTCTTTGTGTTTATTTCTGGGGCTGGGGAGGGCGCGCAGCCCCGCCGGCACACTGCTGCCAAAGCCGAGCCCCAGCGTAGATGGCGGCAGAGCGGTAGAGGATGCTCCGTTCGGAGGGGTATTGATTTCCTCTGCGATCTATGTGTATTTTTGGGAGGCCTGTGCGCCGGTATGGCCTCTGCCCCGTGACTCACTGATGGAGACTGATGCTTCAGCGCGCGCCTCGGGCTCTGCTGGGCCTCGGAGGAGAAGCGAAGCAGCCCCCCTTTCCTCCCCCTACTGTGGGAAGGGGCAGAGGGCAAAGGGTATCTGCATGCTTAAGCAAATTGTCTGCTGTGCTTCTCCCCATTCACTGCATGCGCTCACCTTAGAAACAGCACCCCCCCCTCTCTCTCGCTCTCATTCCGGGGGGATTGGAGGGGGGGGGGGGATATGTAAACCAGAAAATGTGAATTCCCATGTTTGTTATTGAGTTTAAATGTTTGTTTTGTTGTTGTTTCTCCCTCAAACCACAATCACCTATTGTATGTAGCTGTGCCTGCGTGAATCACCGGCCGTGGCTGTATGTTGACGAGGATGGTCGGAGCGTTTACAAGAGTACAGCTGCGATCATGCCGCCTGCCTTCTCCTTGTGATTGACTGGGCTGCATATTGCTATTGAATATGTGATTTAGCAGAGCGGCTTGCTGTTCTCAGGCAGCTGTCACTTGAGGTCTCTCAGCTTCTGAACCAGCCCAAGTGTTCGTGGCGGTTTCTCGACGTTGCAGACGTTTGCCAGGTTAGCTTAGCATTCTGTCACACACCAGAATCTAGAAGTCGTCTTGCATCTGCATTGCAAATGATGCTGCTGAACTTTATTAATTGTGCGCCAACTTCTGTCGGTGAGACTTTGGTGTTGAGGCTGGAGGCCTCAACATGACATGATGTTCATTTACTTCCATTTAACAGAACCCCCGCACACACACTCACACAACCACCCTTCCCCCCTCCCTTGTCGGCTGTGGCAACCAGAAGGAGAGTTTAATAAATATAATCTGTTATTGTTAAAATGTTTGTTTGCGAATAACTTTTATCTTGTAAGGCAGCCCGCCCCTCTATCTACAGCATTTGAAATCAGTGGGGCTTTGCTTTCTGGTCCCTCCCCTGACACATCCAGCCTTTTGTGTTGTGCACTCGATGAATATTCACGTTTCTCCTCGGGCCTGTGTACAGTGAGTGATTTGACGTCATGAAAGTTTGCAAGGCCCCCCCCTTTGTATTGACTGCTCTGTTAGAATTCCTCTACAATTGTTGATTGTTGTCACGGTGCCTGTATTCCTGCCACTAATGAGTGAGATTTGGACAAGCTATTTTGTTCAACTAACATTTTGATGTACCTCACTTTGACAGCGAGTGATCAACACACAAATTACTTTAAGTTCAGACTGTTGATTGTTCTTGTCATTGTTTTATTATAGGTCAACCAGATCCAGAAGACGGTTATCGACCCTATCAAAAAGTAAGTATCCTGATATTAAGATAGTGTAGTGTGTATAGTACACAGTATATTGTACTGAATATCTGCTACAGTACAACTTGGTTCATTATAACCTTTGGGCCAATACAACAACTACCAGAACATTTGTAAATGTACTTGAACCAATTTGAAGCACATTTTTGTTAACTTGGGTGCGATGCTGTAAACGGAGACTAAAACAAATGGTACAGAATCATTAGTTACTTTTTACCCTGCTAGGATACCGGCTTATAGGGTAGTATTGTTATTAAATAGCACTGCGTGTATGTTTGTTTTGAATGTTTGGGTGTATTGTGCAAGAAGGGTGGGGTGGGTCATGTGTGAAAAGGTTTGAGGGCCACTGGCATATAGAGAGGTACTGAG
The DNA here is from genome assembly GCA_027564835.1 of Typhlichthys subterraneus. Lineage (NCBI taxonomy): Eukaryota > Metazoa > Chordata > Actinopteri > Percopsiformes > Amblyopsidae > Typhlichthys > Typhlichthys subterraneus. Next base: position 14,194 of record JAODUH010075982.1, read on the forward strand.
GAAGTGACAACAAACTATTATACAGAGTGAATGGTAGTGTGTCTGGAAGAGAGTTTATTATGCTCTCCTTCTCTAACACTCGCCCCCAGTCCAGTGAGTGCTATTCCATTCCTAAGGCCTAGCCTTGCTCTCCCCAACACACACACGCATACACACACACAGAGAAAACAGAGGTGGTGGAGGGGAGTGGTCAGGCCGTCCCACTCTTCTTCCTGAACTTCCTGTTAAGGGCTTACTTCCTGCCGCATGCCCCGCCCCTGTGCTGCTCCAGGCCCCGGTTGTGTGTGTGTGTGTGTGTGTGTGTGAGAGAGAGACAAGTTTACCGCATGCAGCGGTCACCAGGGAGCATGCATTGTTGCCTCGGACAACCTCCTCCCCTTTCACTGCCTTTCGACATGGAAGCCGTCGTCACAGGGCTGCTACTCTGGAGTAATTTCACGTGCGCACGCTCGCGCACAAGCTTTGATAGAAGAGCAGTGACGAGATGGAATGGTTCTAATTTCCTCCTCTTTTCCTGGTGGGCGCTGGCGGACGTGTGGGCAGGTCCTGAATATGGCAGGAGGCCCAGGGCTGTGGATTGAAGAGAACTGTCTCAGGACAGCGGGCACGCACGCTAACACACACACACGCGCACACACACACACACACACACACACACCACATTGGACAAACCAATTATGTGGGGTGGAGGGAACTATATTAATTTTAGGCCATAAAGTTAAGCATTCACATGAGGCTGAAATAGAGCGATGAGATGGAGCTTATAAAGGATTTGGACGCAAAGCTTAACTGCCCTCTTTACTTACTCTTACTACTGGGTATTACTACTCATCAAAGTGTCCTCTGTAGAAAAATGAATTCATAAAAGCTGCGATATATGGTAATGCATCTATTCAGATTCCATTAGTCTGCCTAATGAATATTTGTCATTGTTTACCCAGTTTCTAAAGGGGGGTGTCTGGTCATCACGAGGAGAATAAGAGCAGTGTTGAAAAGGAGGCCGTTAATGTTAATGGAGGACTTTGAATGGGCTCCTTGTAATGTGTGTGTTTGCTGTTTATACTTTTGGCATTATGCCTCAGCACTCACGCACTGCGGTAAGGCATACAGTAAGCTAACAAAAGGATGGGACAGCGTTCCCCCCCCGCCCCTCTCAATCCCTGCTGTAAATCTCATCCACTCAGCGGGGTGTTTATGTGAAGGGAGGGGCTGTGCGTGGGCAAGAGGCATTTATGCTATCTGGGCCTTCTAGCCTAACCCTTTCTGCTCCGTTGCTCTTTTTGGACGAAACAGAACGCAGGCCTGCATGGTGACCTCTGCCCCGGCTTTAGCATGGCAGGGCAACGTGCGCCACTGGTTGTGATCACAAGGGGGGGTCTGTTCCCAACAGGTTGAGACCCCCGGGTACCAGAAGGCTTGATGTGACCGGAAATGCCTTGTCCCCTTTGAGTTCACTTCTCTTTTTTTTATTTTTCTTTCTTTCTAAATAATGTTTTCGTTAAACCGTGCCCGGCTGTAGAAACTACCCAGCATTCCTAAGCTTTAGTGGACCACGTATCGGGTATCTAGGTTGCGTGACTCCTCATGCTTTTGATGCTCATGGATAACAAAGCGCGACAAAGAACAAGGCAAGTTACGGCAGAGCAAATCCTCCTCTGCTGAGACAAGAGTTTCTGCTAGCATGTAGGCTGTGCACGCACGTACACACACACACACACAACATCCTCCGCTATCGAACCAGTTCACATTCCGAACGTGCAGCAAATGTTTGCGCAACCACTTGTGACTCAATGTTTTCTTTTAAGGCCGTGACACGTTTGAAGGTGAGGTTTTCCATATAAACAATACCATTGCCTTTCTGTTCCTTACTGTCTGTGTGTGTAGACCTATATCTTTTTTTCTTATGAGATGATCACATGGGCCAGCCGGCCTCCCAGACTGGGGCTGTCTGCGGATTGGCAGTGGCTCCTGCATGCGCTGAGCTCTCCAGAGCTGCTACTTTCATCCAGCCACCTCACCACGCCACCGACCTGTCACAGGAACAGCGGCGAGCAGCCTTACGCCAGAATAAAAGCCTCTTTCAGAGCAGGCGCACCGCAAGGGAACTTCCAAGGAAAACATTTGGAGCAGCTTTATCATTACCGTATGCTTCCACCAGGAGACATTTCTCCTATTGATCGAGACTCCATGTTGCGGCTAATGAGCAGCTGGATCCACACTGCTCTGCCTGCCTTCTGTGACCCTGTATCACGCACAGTTACTGTAAGGTGTGTCAGAGCCAGCGTGCTAGAAGCCCCCCCCCCCGTGTGTCCGACAAGGGAGTTCAGTGTGACATCCCATCCCAGCGCTTTGTACGTGAAGGGGGGGGGGGGGACCCCCCACTAGACTCTTGTCCTGTTTGAGCGCTGGCGCCAGTGCGCTGTGTCGCTAGCCACCAGCATGGTGTTGGAGTGCACCGGTGCCTGGAGGGCAGTTACACAATCCCTTGGCAGATCAGCGTGCACACTGTAGACGGGAGGTCTCCGGCCATCATCCAGCCCTGCCATGCAGGCGGCCCCAAGGTGCTGTGGCGGTGTGAATAACCAGTGACGCCACACACATGAAACAAGGCCACTCCTTGTCTCGGCTTCCTGTCGGAAGAAACGGGCCTTTCTCGTCTGACACCGAGCCCCCAGCCACGTCACTTGTTACACGCCTCCTTCAGCGCGCACGCACGCACACACAGGGCTGGGAGTAATCTGAGATTACACAACCAAGCCCGCGGTGGATTCCCCTCACCTGCTGCACAGAGCAGGAGCTGGCACTGAGAGGAAAGTAAATGATGAAACCACACACACAGAGCTGTCTACCCAGGGCTGTGTTAAGTGTCATAGTAGTAGTGGTACCTACACCAAAGCGGTCTTGTTTTCGTTGCTGACTAACCTGTGTGAGTGACCTCGTGGCCTACGTTCAAACAGAGGATCTTTGACACTTTGCTGTAGATGCAGCCCCCTACTGTAATTAATTTCAACAGGTCTACATTGATTCACTAATGATTACAAGGCACAGTATCTTATTATGCTGTGGATAATGTAAATGACTGCCAGGGGTTGAATTCCCAATAGACGAATAATAATAGACCAACAATATAAATTGTGACCAAAGTAGAATTTTGTTTATTTGTCAATTTAATTTAATAAAATAAATCCAGGTAAATTATGTATTTCTTACAGTTGTCTTTGATATTTATATATATAAATTTAAATTCCTATGTAAGGTATAACAAACTGTTTCCATTATAAATGCTGCCCTAGTCAGCACTGCACATTGCAATGCTGCTTCCCATTAAAACCAGCCATAAAAACCAGTGCAACAAGTCCCAGGATGAAGCTCAGACTCCTGTTGCTAAGTTACAAGTGTTTTCCTATTTTTAGTCTAAGTTTGTCATTGAAAGGAATATATTTTAAATTGGAATATAATTGTCTCCAAATGGATTGTTTTGTAGTGTTTTACACTGTAGCAATTGGCTAATGTATTAGGATCTTTGCATGCTGTTGTCCTAAGGAATTTGTGAGTGGCTCTATAGTTAAAATGTACATTATTGTATGTTTGGAATGTTGGTGGTGAACTTGTTTCAGACTCTCATTAGACTCCCATTCTTTCAGATGTGCCAAATAAGTGTGTCTTAAAGAGCTGTATCTCTTCATGGTTGCCATACAGTAGGCTGTGCTGCAGCTTTCTTAAATAAATAGCGTGTTTATTCCCGTGGCTGTCTCCCCAGGTACAGCGGAGTCTTTCCCAGCCTCAACATGGCTGTCAAGCGGCGGGAGCAGGCGCTACAGGACTACAAGCGCTTGCAGTCCAAGGTGGAGAAGTATGAAGAGAAGGAAAAGACGGGACCCGTTATGGTCAAGCTGCACCAGGTAGTGGTCCCACCCGCCCGTGTTCTCCCCATAGGAGCACAGGGCATCTGGCGTTTTACTGGGCTGCACCTATTTTAAATGGAAGCGCAACAAGCGAGGGAGGGAAAAAAATAAAAGGCACGAGTGCTGACTGGAGATGAACAAACATAGTTGAGCGCATGCAATACTGTACATGTGCGCTCCAGCACCCACGCAAGCTAGCGGCCTCTCAAGTATTGCCTTTTCACATCTACAGGCACGTAATTGAGAATTGTGCTCTCACACACACACAGACACGCAGATGATGAAAACAACCTAAGTGTACACACACACACACACACACACACACACACACACACAAATGCATACAGAGACTACTGACAAAAGGACGGTTAAAAAAAAAAAAAACCAAGCGCATGCCCGCACATAAACGCACACACTCGCGCTCACGGGCGCGTTAGCGCCGCCTGGCTTCTAAGGCAGCCTCGCATGGCCAGCCGCCCACACGCGCGCTGAGAAAAGCACCTTCAGGGGAACAAAGGCTGAAGAGGCCCCTACATCCCTAGCCCTGATGAATCCCTCCCATGCACGCTAAGAAGCCACCCTGACAGAGCACCGCCCGCCGCCACCACGCACAGATGGAGCAGAGCTTAGCGTTAATTGACACAGGTGATGCAGCACTGTTCTTCTCCACAGCATTCCATAATTCCTTGGCCTACATGTAGACAACCCACTCGCTCTCTCTCTCTCTCTCTCTCTCTCTCTCTCTCTCTCTCTCTCTCTCTCTCTCTCTCGACACACGTGCGCACGCACACACACCAGTGGTGTTCAGGTCCTCTCTCAGCCAAATCTGCCCACATTTCCCACTCCTCTTCACTGTGGTCGTGATTACAGCAGAATCTTTTATTTTTGTGTTTCTTCCACTGCCCCTCTATGGGATTTCTTTCTTTCGTTCACAACAACAATAAATTCATCTGAATTTGAATCCTACTATTATCAGGACACGTACAACATCATGTATGTGTTTCTGTTTAATGAATGTGCTATGGCTTTGACACCGTAATGTGTAAAGTACAATATGTAGACTTGTAATGTGTGTGTGGTGAATATGTTGGCTTTGTGGCCTCTTCCCCTCCCCAGGCCAAAGAGGAGCTCAGACCGGTCAAGGAGGACTTTGAGGCCAAGAACAAGCAGCTTCTAGACGAGATGCCCAAGTTCTACCACAGCCGCATCGACTATTTCCAGCCCAGCTTTGAGGCGCTCATTCGGGCACAGGTTAGCAATTTCCCCTGGGAACAAATCGCACACACACACACACACACACACACACTCTCTCAGCTGTGTGTTTGGACCAGCCTTCTGACTGTTTTATTAACAGCAGAGAACGTATGATGATGATGACTGTCTGTGCTCATCCTTCTCTTCCGTGCTGAGCTAACGTGATTAGCATGCAGTTCCAGCCCACACTGCTCTCTGTCTCTCTCCACTTGGGGCCACGTCGAGCCCCCTCACTACTTAACCTGTAGCTCCTGGCTCACTTAAGAGCAGCTGGGTGTCTTGACAGAACGCCACCGCGGCCCCAGCCCCCAGACTAGACTAGACCAGTCCAGGCCAGGCATGTCATTTCCTCTGGCACACTCCTCATTAGTAAACCTGATTACCCTCCACCTAATGACAATTACAGCGTCGTGTGATGTAGGTTGCATCTTCAATTAGCGCACAGAGCAATTGACTCCTTAGGTAATATGAAGTGAGTGTATCTCTCTTGCCAGGTCAACTGTTGCTGACCTTTCCAAAGTAAGGTTGTAATTAACAGGCAGCCTCTGGGCTTTGTTTAGCCCAGGGAGTGTGCTCAGTTGTCACAGTCTTGCTGTGTTCACGCTGTACATCCTTAACGTGCATTCATGCCACTTTTCCACTCAAGTATGAGCGCCTTGTGTGGGTGGCCAGTGGAGTGGGGACCTCGTCCCCGCTCCACGTGCTCAGAGCGGAGCTCCACTCCCTGTTCCTGCAGGCTAGCTGTTGTTGCTGCCGCTCCTCGCGGTACAAGCAGCACAATGGCTGTCTTTGTTGTGAGCCTGCAGCTTCTCTGGCGGGGGCCTCAGCCAGCCTCTGTCAGTGGGACACACAGTGCTCCACTAGCCTGACCCCTCCACCTGTACAGATGTTGATGAATTGAGACATTGTCTCTGTCTCTCTCTCTCTCTCTCTCTCTCTCTCTCTCTCTCTCTCGCTGCAGTTTGTGAGGTGTTTGTGTAATTGTTTTCTCTTGCCCTGATTGCTTGTTTCTCTCACAAACTAAACATCAAAACTGAATTTCATCCTAAAATTATGCTTTTATTTGTGTAATTGTGTGCATCAAACGTACATTGTTTTGTATTTAGAGGTCAATTTCCCTTCTGTATAAATATTAAGCAATCAGTGGTATGTAAATATGACATGGCAAGTCATCTAAATAGCATCGTAGGTTTCCTTTTATACAGTAGGTGGCCATGGTTGCATCCCCATCCACTTATTCTTTGTGGCGACTGGCCTAATTGCAATATTGGAGTTACCATGTTGAAGGGGACAATGATCTGTTGTACATTATCATTTCCGAATGTCTTTTCAACAAGCCACTTTGGAAATCAAAAATATCCGCTTAACCCCCACAAACAACAGTAACCCAATACTCAAGGCGGCCTACTCATGTGGTTTAGGTGGCGCACTTCGGTATAAATATACAAAAAGTATTTTAGACTAAGCACTCAACCTAAGGCCCTCCAGTAGCTGGTATAAATACTTTGTGATAAAATGACCATGAGCATGTCAGGTATGGATTCATATATGGCAGTAGTATCAAGCCATCTGAGCCCCAAGTGTCATGACCTTTAGCTAAGCATTGTTTATTTGCTAATGCCACTTCAGCTTGTTGCCAGCCCACACTATGGAACATGCAAGGTTGTAGTAAGCAGTGATTCCCCCTTAAGAGAGTTCCGCTTTGGTACACAAGGGACCGTTGAGGTGTGTTTGTTTCACTAGTTCTCTGCCCACTTCTTCCAAGGGTCTTGTAATGCGATTAATGTCTATTAATCATCAAAGCAACTCTCTGGGGAGCCTGACTCATGAACTCGCGGAAGAGGCAGGGGTGGGATGCGTTGAGAGAACACACTCTTTTTCATGCCGGTGGAGAAAAGCAGGGTCACTACTAGCCAGTGCTTCACTGGGGCTTTGTTGGAGTCGTTTGATATCCGAGGGCTCCACAAAGGGGCTATGAGGCCGGCAGCCTCAGCCTGTCGTTAAGTAGCAGCGAGGCTAGCTTGAGTGGGTAGAACAGAGGTTTCTACATGAACACAGGGACCCTGACCTGAAGCCCCACATCGCCTGGTAACTAGCCATGTTGACCCTCTTCCTTCCTGTCAGGTGGTGTACTTCACAGAGATGCACAAGATCTTCAGTGAGCTAACGGACCAGATCGACCAGGCTGGGCTGACGGACGAGCAGAGGGAGAGGGAGAACGAAGCCAAGCTCAATGAGCTGCGCGCTCTGTCCATCGTCGCTGACGACTGACGGGGGCCGAGGAAGGGGCTCCGACAGACAGACAGACAGACAGACTGGCAGTTCTGGCCTTAACCTGATCATCATCAGTTCTTTCATTTGCCTTGCACTCAGCCCCACACCCCTCCCACTCTGCTTTCATGAAGGGCTGCTCTCTTCTCCTCGCTCATCTTTTCATTCCGTCTCTACATGCTCAGCGACTCAAACCGATTGAAATGCCACATTTACCAAGCCATCAGCCAAGTGCTACATTGTATAAGCCAATATGTCTTTTCCCCACCAATCTGGTGAATGAAACGTCCTTGTCAGAGCCAATTAGTAGGGTTACACTTGTTGGGTTATTAACCTGTTATTCAATTTGCTTCTTAGCTGGGAGGCGAGCAAATATACATTTTCTTTTTTTTTTTTGAGGGAGGGGGTTTCCTGATCTGATCTGTTTATAAGTAAAGCCGTCTGCGCAAAGTGAAGTGCGATCCTAACAAGATGTTGAATGTTGTTAGGATCGAGTTCTAAAAGGTTTATGCAAAGTGTATTTGTGTAATGCAGTATGCTTTGGTATTTGCTTGTGTCCTGATTTAACTTAAAATGTTTTGATTTAAGATGAACTCGGTAACTGTACATTATTCAGTTTACTGGGTATTACAGAATAAACTCACTCGACCTCATCAAAAGTGACTGTTGGACGCTGAAAAACCTGCACAATAAAATGCTTATGGATATCTTAAAATCTATACGTTTGCTCCCTCTAGTGGAAGATGGTCATGTACCATGTTATCTAAATGCATCCTTTGTGGGTTGTCACACCAGTTCCCAAATGGGTAATAACCTTTTTATACCTTAAAAGCTTTGATAACATATTGTCTACATATCTTGCATGCCATGTAAATTATTTCAGACCTAATTAAATTGTCACCTGTGCTTGTTTCCACCTTGTATCAGGTGCCTTGGTATGAAACATTCAATGTGACACTACTAGCAAATCTACACATTGACTAGTCCCATTCATCAAGGATATCACATTTACTGTTGACACCTTTTCAAGATATTTTTTTGTACTCGACTCATGTTGGAAGGAAATGTTGCCTTTCTTGTGCAATGCAAACTTTTAAACTAGTTTTCCCTGCGACCACAATGTGTAGTAACATGGTTTGTTTTGCTTTATAAACTGGAGTTATTTCAGGGTAGGTTTGTTTTCCATGTAAAATCTGAAGTCATTTGCGAATGTACAATCTCATCTAATGCACGTTAAAATGTTTCTTTAACCTGACATTTACCAGCAAGAAAGTAATTTTCAGTCTAAAATAATTATTTTTCATTATGTAATTAAAATAAATCTGTTTACAATTAACCTTTATTTCTGTTCAGTTTTGTTTTTGCTGATATTAGTCCAAGTGCTTTAAACATTCTATTTACAGTTCAAGCATTACACCCAATTCAAGTTTGTCCTCTTGTGGTTCAACATTACAGAAAATGTCTAACCTACAATTCATTCAGAAGTTAAATACACTAAGGAATTCAATTCATGTCTGGAATTCAATTCATGTCTAGAATTCACAATTTACATTTAAAAATACAATTACCAGAAAAAGATGTGAATTAGCAAGAAATAATTGAATTAGAATTAAAGGCACTGTACATCCCTTTCCCAATAATTTCAGCATCTGTGCTTTTGTTGCAATGCTTCTATATTGAATGGGAATGTGTAACAGATTGATGGAACAATTACACAAGATGGGTAACTCATTAATACATTGTCAAAGAGGCGTGGATGGGTAGGTAGATGGAAACAAACCAATTTTCCTAATATATTTGAGGCATAATTCCATTCTTCACATTACTGATGTACTTTGTTATTGGTCCCCATTTATAATGCATGCCTTCATAGGACACAATGTTAAAGAACGCAGGTATATTTAATGGCTGTTGTACATGTTGGAAATCTGCTCTTGAAAGACTTTGCGGATGTCGCCACGTCTGCTCTTCAAGGTTGGGGTGAGAAGGCCATTGGCAATGCTGAACATCTCCGGATGGAGGTGAAGATCTTTAATCTAAGAAGGTGCAGATTTAAGTTAACCAGTCAGATTTTTGCTCGTTTATTTTGAAAGATGAGACATAATTGTTACCTGTTCAAAAGACTTTAGGCTAGCATGTTTTCCCACAGCTGTCATATCCTCTAATACTGCTTTCTTCACATCCTGTAAAAACAGCAGCATATATTTTCACATTCATACAGGGCTATAAATATCTATCGGTCTACACTGCTTGTTAAACCACGAGGTACGTACTGGATTCTGGCATAGCTCCTTATGGGAGCCTACAAATCCACGTTCCTTAGCCCAGTCAGTGAAAACCTCTGGGTCGGGCACGACAATGCCAATGAGGTGAGACTACATATAGGGAACACAGTATTACACAATATTTCAAAACATTACAATACTGTACATATTCACTTACATACAGTATATTACAATGCATGCACTAGAATACCTGTAAGCTATCTCCATGCACGAACACCTGTAGCACAGGCACAGAGCGCATATAGACATTTTCGATCTTCTCTGGAGCTATGTACTCGCCCTGGGACAGCTTGAAGATGTGCTTCTTTCTGTCAATGATGCGCAGTGTCCCATTCTGGCAACACAGAGGTAATTACACAACTTGAGTTCATAACTCCCATTGGCTACCTACACTGCTTTTGTTCCATGTTCATTTGCTCACTGGAAGCCACTGGCCAACGTCTCCGCTGTGCAGCCAGCCGTCGCTGTCCAACGCTTCTGCCGTCCTTTCTGGGTCTTTCAGATATCCCTGGAACACGCTGTGGCCACGGATACAGATCTACAGCAACACCAGGAAGGCCACAGACGGCGTTAGTAAGCGGCAGATGGTGAGGCGCACATTATGGTAATCGTCATGCAGAGACGAGCTCACCTCTCCCTCTCCGTTCTGGGCGCAGTAGTTCATTTCAGGGATGTCGACCAGCTTCACCATAGCGCAGGGCAAGGGGGCGCCGACGTGACCTGGCACAAAGGCATACTGGAGTAAAACGGGCTGAATCGCACCACTGGGAGTGACTGGTAACTGTGTTGTACCTGCGGTCCAATCCCCGGGCATAGAGAAAGTGCAGCCCGCCGTGCATTCGGTCTGACCGTAGCCCTCGAAGATCAGACAGCCCAGGGTGGCTCTGAGGAAGGACAGCACAGCGGGAGAGATGGGCGCGGATGCGGTCAGGATGAATCTCAAATTACCTCCTAAACTGGCCTGCAATGGAAAGGAAGGCACGTGCAGTTTAGACAGGACAGCCCTGCGGTGTCGCGTGTGATCTGATGTGACACGGCCGGCGGTTGACCTGAATCCTGTTGAACACCAGCCTATCCCACAGGCTGTTGTTCCGCACAACGCCGCTGCTTAGCTCCGCCTGCTTCCTCCTGACAGCGTAGTGAAGCAGGGCCCGTCGCAGGGGAGACGTCACAGAGCCCAGGATCTTGACAAATGTTCAGAAAGAAGAAAAGAAAGCTTGCTAACTTAGAGCTCAAATCAAACTCTTTACACAAACTGTATTAGCTTACAATACCTTTAACATGCAGCAACAATGTATAACAATGCTCTTAATTAGGGGTGTAAGAAAATACCGACACACCCGATAATTATTTTCCATCTATAAAAAATTTCATAATTTATTTATATAAAAAGAAAGGGACCATGTATAAAATACATTATTCTTTTTTAATACAAGATTATTTCCATCTGGAGTCCCTGAGCAAGACTACTAAGTGTTTATTTTTGCAGCGGCGCCACACATTAGCATTGCTATGACAGTTTTCCACAAATATCTCAATATATCGCCTTGCATACAGTATCACAATATATTGTGGCCCCTGTATCGCCAGATTCCTGCCAATACACAGCCCTACTCTTAACCAATGACTCTTGACCATGACACATGGCTGCTTTAGATACGCCTCATTGCTCAATATGATGTCTGCATGAACGCAGAAGGTGCTTGTTGGCCCACCTTGTCATAGATGCGGTTGAGTAAGCGAGGCACGACGGGAAAGAAGGTAGGTTTGAGAGTTTTAATGTCGTCCATGAGGAGAGAGATGTCCCCCTGGTAAAATCCCACCCTGGCGCCATGGCAGAACATCGAGAGCTAGGAACGCAAGCGTAGGTTTAAATTTAGAGCACACAGTCAAGACACGCCCACACACTGTACAAAGGCTTATTAGAGGCAGTCTGAAATGGGTGAACTACCTGAATCATTCTCTCAAACATGTGGGCAAGTGGCAAATAGGAGATAGACACATCCTCTTGTTGGATAACAAACGAACCCTGCGAGAGACAAGACAGATGAGAAAACACCAGGGAGAGATAAAGTTCACACGGCAGAATAAACGGGAGATATATCTTTTTATGATGCCGGTTAAAGGCAAACTCTTAAGGCAAGGGTAATTAGCTAAAGTACCATCCAGTCAAGGGCAATCAAACATCCAATTAATCATACCATTACACACAGCGGGGAAGAGACCCCGCTTGAGAGAGATAGTCAAAGGAGAAGTAATGGGAGCTGGGAAGCTGTTCTCAATTAGAGAAGAAGGTGGTGCGGACAGACCTCCAGGATTTTAATAACAGAGGAAGTGTTGGAGGCGATGTTGCCGTGGGTGATCATGGCTCCCTTGGGTTTCCCTGGATAAATAAACATGCGTTATTGCAGCTCTCGGCACAGGAAGCCACGCAGCCATAGCATAATGAGGGTTTGCTAGTAGGCGCGGACGGACACTTTTCTAATGATGTGGACGTGTCTGTCGTGAGAAACACAGATGACTGGGAGTGATTATTGTTGGTATGAGATCACCTGTGGTTCCGCTGGTGAAGCAGACCACTGCTAGATCCTGGGGCTGTGGTGGCTGCAGTAATAAACACTCATTAACGGAGTCTTTGACAACAGGCCGAACATCTTCATGACATTACTTTGAAGGGAGATGTAATGGTAAGGCTAGTATTAGTTCCATTTTCTTTTTGACCTATGCCCCCAGCCCAAAATTAGGGTTCATAGCTCAATTAATTGCTTGCGATATTATGTACAACTATAAACACCAAAACTATGTATGCACATGTTGTTGACTATATGACTATAAAATCACTGTATGACCCCCTGTAAAGCATCTTGCATCCCCTTGGTGAGAAGCATTGATCTAAACCATTATACACTACTGTAGCTAGAAACTATAATTATTTAATGATCTGCTTGCCTTGTGAGATGTGACCGTTTTGGGAGAGAAAACTCACCACAGGATCTCTCATGTTCCGTCGTCCCAGCTCCTAAAATCCCACCAACGTTAAAATATTAGCATGAAAACTGAATTTGAGTCTGTACCCTAAAATGTGTTTTTTGAGCTGTAAACAAATAGGACTGATCTGTGATGTGAGACACCACAGATCTGCTGGTGTTATTAGTGACAAAATTGCAGTTTTTATAAATATCTGCAGTTTATGCACTGAAGACAGATCTGCACGTTATATATATATATATATATAAATAAATAAATAAATAAAAAATAAAAACCCCAGGACCTGACTGATTTTCATTGGTACACTCTGTCCACTCATACATAATCAAATTTAAATATAATTTAAAATTAATTTAAATATAAACGTATAAAAGTCAAAATGTGTAGTGGGTGGAGTCAGGCTCAGGGCTGGGGTGCAGTTACACTTAAACATGCACGCATCACTCATTTTACTCACCATGAGCTCTGACAGTTTCAGAATCTCCACTCCACATCTCTTCCCCACATCCAGTAAAGTCTCACTGAAGTCATTGAGGAGCACCAGGCAGGAGAGACAAGGGGTCACATTGCTCTCCTTGTTCTTCAGCAGAGATAAAGCCTTCTCCTCCCGATCGCAGATTACCAGAGAGATCTCAGCTGTAGTAAAGGCCATGAGTAAATACATGAACTGTACTGCTTACACTAATAAAGTGTGTATACATGTTGGCTCTCTCACCCAGGTTGAGTATGTGAACCATTGCCTCCAGCCCCAGTGTGTCATACAGAGGAACCACTGTCATGGAATAGGTATAGCAAGCCAGCTCTGAGATTGTCCACTACCACCACAAGGGGGAGACACAGCACGAATTACTTAAACATTGTTCAGTAACCTATGAGTATAACTCACAACACTAAACACTGATACAAGTTAAGTAGTTATTATAACAATAATAATAATAATAACAAACAAACTTGGTAACAATCAACTTGTAACCAATAGTGACTGCAGAACAATTAAAAAAAAAACTAATCTCTAAATGCTGTACTAAGGTAAAACTAATCTTTAATCTTCTAATGTTACAATAGGAGTATAACGGATCAGTGCAAGAGCCACTTGAGCCTTTTCATTTCTATAAACAAAACTCCCAGGAGATTCGGGGAACCAAAAATTTCTTAGTGGAAAACCATATTTATTAGGATTATTATGGCATAATAATGCATACCTCCGGTCTGTTCTGTGCAAATATTCCTACAAACTGCTGAGGGTTTGGCTGGCAGCCTTTGGCTAGCAGCCCTGAGCCCAACAGCTGTGCCTGCTTCGCCACCTGAATGGATTGTTAGCACATTAGCAAAGCACATCACATGACAAGTGTCCCAACACCTGGAGCAATACACACTGGCTATTCTGTAAAACCTCGGTGTAAGAGATCCACTGGTAGGGCTGCCCTGGTCTCCTGAAGCCCAGACATGGACCAGTACCTATGGTCACAGGAAAGTCATATCAGCCCTGTCACGTTGTTGTTTAATATATGTTGTTATCGCCATTTTTGTGTTGGCTAAGGTGGCATTACTTAACACCCAACCTATCAGATTAATATTCATCTCATCTACAAGTATATCAAATGTGACTCATTAGACCAACGCTATTTGCAATGGATAATCTCATATAATGTAGGATTACACTGCACAGCATTCTCCATGTACTGCATAGAAACACTAGCATGCTCCTAACACCAAGCTGCTCACCTGCGATCTCCAGTCCTCTCTGGAACATGTCATACGCTGTTCTAGTGTCTTCATAGTAGAATTCTAACAACGAGTCGCTCTTTAGAAGGGCAGATCGCCGACAGCCTGGTTGACCCTATGAAACCAATGAGAAAGCCGTAAACACCAGATCTCACCCTGTCATTAAGGTACAAATGTGCAGTCCTACAAGCCCTACACCTGACTTCTATGATCGATGGGACGTTTCTTGATCAATATAATCAGGTGTTGTGTCACTACATTAAAAATATGTATCAAATGCTCTGTGTAAAAACACTCCAACGGTCACTGCTTCTGCTTCAGGCTCTCCACAATCTCTGTGCCACACAGCTGCAACCAATCAGATCGGAGAAAGGGAGCAGAGTGGTTTTTATTAGTATTCATGTGTGTTCAATTCTCCAGAGTGGCCTGGTGCACCTTTTTAACGCACCCCAAAGTGACCAAACGGTGGCGTTTGGACGATCCAGCCGCATTCCACGCATTCCACGCATTCCACTCACCTGCACGGCTACAGACTGGGCCTGCAGGTCACAAGGGGGCTGCATGGGTTGAGGTCGCGTCACCAGCCAGTATGCTGTGAGGGAGGCCACAGCTCCTACGCCCAGCAGGGAGAAGGAGGACAGCGGGACAGAGGGGAGGAGGCTCCACAAGTCCTCCGATTCAGGCACCTTGATTCCCCTGCTGGAGCAGACAGAGCGCAACCACTCCTGAAAGGGCATGGCTGAAAGAGAGGGGCACAATGAGGGACAAAGAAGTAGGAATGCGGGAATATAATGGGATACAATGGCAAGCTGCAGTGTGCGATGGTGACCGCCGAACACACGTTTCATTGTGCCGTAAAGCAATACATGCAGCATCGGTTGCAGTCATCGTGCACTCCATGAAGAGGATACCGGGTTAACAAGATTCATAGATTCTAGAAACAACGCTACAGTGCATTATTCTTGTTGGACTACTGAATGATGGCAGGGAAAGAACATTTCCCGTTTAAAGACAGGGTTACTCATTATCGAGTACGCTTGCTAACTTAAAGTTAAAATCTAAACAATATCACTCCGCAGAACCCTAGAAGAATAAAAACGCACTGTGAAGCAAACTGTAGTGCTACGACTTTGTTGATGTGAGCAGTGTTCGCCATATTGTTTATGTTCCCATTTACGGAGCCAGGGTTATTTAGACGCTTCAGATTCTTTTTTCAACACTCAGAACGGTAAGATAGCGAAATACAAAGAGATATTTGGTGAATTTGATAAAAAGTGTATTAGCATACAATTAGCTTGCAATGGCTGACTAAACTTTGAAAGGAAAAAATAATGTATGTGTGTGTAAAACCATTGGAGTTAGTTTTGCCATTTAATCATTTGGGCTCAGAACCATCTCATTTGGTCAAGACGTGGACGTGATATGCGAGGGAATTTTTAGCTATAGAACTTCCAAGGTGTTGGGAGCATTCCAGCATGGGATGCTATCCCATGCTAAACAGTTGCACCTAACCCACGGAAGAAGTCAGCCTTGACACGCCACAGCATTGAGTGGTCTTTGTCATGTAGGTAGATAACTATCAGAGCCCATTTGTGCCACTCACTCAATTTAAATGGCAAACGGACTGCATTTATATAGTGCTTCTCTAACCATCCTGCCACTCAAAGCGCTGTACAGGATTGCCTCATATTATTCACCCATTCACACAGATGTTGGTGTCGTGTGTCATCAGAGTACTGGGAGCAGGTTAGGTGTCTTGCTCAGGGACACTTCAACACTTGGTCAGGAGTTAGTGGGCTCAAACCAGCAACTTTTTTTTTTTTTTTTTAAATCACCTGTCGCCCCGCGCGACCATCCTGATCTCATGAGCTTCAGTTAAATTTCGCCGTGAGATCAGTCTGGAAAGCCTCGGAATCATTTTGAATGTGTCCGAGTAGCAACCAAACTTTTCAATCAGCGTTGTGTTTATAGCTATACGGGCATGGTTTAGGTGTGCCAACCATGGTGCCGACAGCAAAAACAACCAGATGGTTCGTCCAATCAACTGTATTTTTTTGAAAGTACAGCCATTCAAACAGTTTCAAAGTACGGCTCCCCAGATGGACTTGTGTCAACAATTCCTCTGGCATGTCAGGTTACCCTGCTCTACCCACTACTGCCAAACAATTAATCAACTGATAAATAAATGCATTTCCCACTGATAAATTATATATACAAATTGATATCAAATTGGAAAAATAAAAATAATTAATTAATAATCATTACAATTCAAATATACGTTTTCCTGATGTGACAATAAAGTTTAATTGCATTTCTTATTTGCCATTTGTGACTGCTCAGTTGTTCCACAAGGTAGGACAGACTGCTGGGATTATTTCCAGGAGTTGGGACAGGTGGGTCAATAAAGATAAGCTTGTTGAGCCTGTTGTGTAGCATCCAACACAGACTTGAACTGCCTCCTTGTCATTTCAGACTGCTGCTGGAAACGTGGAAATAAACCATATAATCATTTTGTATATCTTCTTGATAATTAATAAAAATGTTTCATTTAATTTGTCAACATCAGCCTTGTGGAACGGGGAACCTGAATGACGTTGCCATCAAAACGTATGAGCCTGCCTCATTCACCTTTGTTCTTGATACTTTTCTGGCTCCACTTTTAATCAAGCAGCCACTGTGACATTCTCCACCAGAGTCCTAGTATAACACACACCAATGAAATAAATGCGTCAGTATTGCTTTTTCAAGCCTTCGTTTCCAAAGTTGTCTCCTAGCTTGCTATTTTTTTTTTTTTTTTTTTTTTTTGCTCTAAGAAATAGACCCAGTTTTTAATTTTCATTACATCGCTTGTAACACCTCACAGATCATTTAAGATAACCCAAACCAGGGTAGTATTGCACTTTATCAATTCCCAATGGGGACTTTGGGTTATAATTTAAATCATGGCAAAAACAAAATAGGTTATAATTTCTCTACTTAAAAAAGGTAGGCCTATAAGTAATTCTGGAGAAAGCTTGTTGATGTTGACATTTGAACTCGATCAAAAACAAATCAACTCTATAGGGTGCTCCCACAGAAGCTCTGAGAACGATAGGATATTGTTATGTGGAGCAGTCTGCACCACTTTAAGTTCCTATTTACAGAACCACGGCTATGTGGAAACACAGAATACTGCCCAGCACACACATAACAGGCAGCTAGCGTGAGGAGATAGTTGGTGAATGTGACCATTATCTTACAAATCGCTTACTGCCCAGTGATCCCTGGGTAAGAATGCAACCAAACATTAGCCTACACATCTTTCCACATCAGAGTGACTGCTTACGTGGCCAATGAATGACGCTGGGCAACCGAATTCATTGGCACAATAGCTGTGCTGAAAGAGAGAAGAAATGCCCTGGGATGAATGCAAGGGAACGGGGGTGGAGGGAAAGGGGTCGGGCCACCAAGTAGTGGTGATTGGCTCAGGCCAAGCAGGCACAGAGGTTACTTTCAGTCATGATTTGTCCTCTCAAGGAGGAGACAGCCGAGAGGGGGTACAAGAGATGCAACCACGCTGAACAGAGGAAAGACAGGGCGCTTACAGTATGAAGGGCTTGGCGATGCGAGGAGGGGGGCCCGGCCCCACCCAGAATCCCTGCCAGGGAGTTTAGGACAATCAAACACCTGAAAGATAATCCTTTACCATTGCTAACATTTTCATTCATGAAACTACATTTAAAAAAAGTTTGTTTGACCTTAAAATATGTTCCTTTTAAAACTTCCAAAGAAATGCTATTGATCTCGGTCAATCAATACTCCAGGTGCATTCCCCTCCATGAACACTCCACAATCTCTAACCCAGTTTGCACCCCTCCCCCGCCACCACCGTCAAAGGGGCAGGCAGGGAGCAGGGATGGGAGGAGAAGTGATGTCACCCCATTCTTCTCTCCCCTACTCCATTGCTCTCTTCACCCTGGGTGCCACACTGACTTTGATAGAGTGATTTTCTACCCACATGACGCATGTGAACCAAAACTGACGATTTCCCCTCACTTTTCACCTGCAGAAATCACAGGGCAGTCTTTTGGGTCCTCTCCTAGGGAACTAGATGGACGTCGATGAGGCGAGCTATTGAGATTTGACACATGAACCATTCCCTGCTCATTTTATCTTCCTTAAACTATCTCCAGTATTATTGTCCCTCCATCGCTCTAGTCAGAGCCAGACAATGGCTTTTATTGTTTACCAGCTCTTTGTTGACAATGAGAGAGAGAGCATCACACATCTGAAAATAAACTGACAAAACAAGGCTGCTATAAAATAAAAAACTTTTTTGTGGATAACCAATTAGATATTTCTGCTCATTGTGATCCTAATGTTGATTCAACCCATTTATTTGGCACTAAACACATGTATGAGTAACTGTTGATTGGCTAAAAATGTTAATTATGCTATTAAGTATGGCTCACACATAGCAAGAAATATCATAAAAGCTATTTCCTGGGGAAGTGGCAGACATTTCACAGATATCCGTGGGCAGTTTGCATGTCTGCATGCACAGTCACCGCCAACAAGCACAGACAGAACACCTAAACTGTCAAACATTCTCTATTCAATGACAAATACACAAGAGTCCAACTGAAGGTTCATCGCATATTGTCAAGTGAAGCACGGTAGTACGTTCACATTTGAGCCCAGCTCTTGATCTTTTTCTTACATACCTGGCACACAAAGTGGTTTTTAAAGGTGGGGACAGTCACTGGCATCCTACAGACACGGCGAAAAAGTGTTGCATTTCAATACATCAAAACAAAAATCCCTGAACCACAGCATGCATTGATTTGACACAGTAGCGGAGCTCACAGAATGTGTCCGGAGAGAGAGAAAATACTGAGAATGTTTCCCCCTGACCATGAAAACAACAGGGGGTCAGACAAGATGGAGAGGGGGAGGGTTACAGTGAGCATTTGTACTCAAACCAGCAGGCTTAGTGCAATGAACTCTGCTCACTTTCCATGTGCCCAGTAGCATGAATGGCTGGGGACAACACGGAGCAACACGTGAGAATTAGGGAGGAGCGAGGAATGAATAAGCAAAGTTGACAGATTATCATTAGGGTCTCTGGGAATGTCAATTGATTATGACCAAGCTGAAGTGTGAACACAGACAGACAGACATACAAATGTGCAGGATGAGCAAAATGCCTGAACCCTATATGTTATGTGCTCATTCATTATAATTGTACTCAGTGTTACGTCGCTTTGGGTGAATAAAAGTGTCAAGTAGGCTAAATAATTACCTTATTTTACATTTGTGCTACTCAGAACAGGCTATTGGTGTGTTTGTGCACTCAACTACTAGCCTATAATGTGTCCATCCAACTAAATGGCTGTATCTATAACAAACGCAGCTATATCAATGGCTGAACTACAGTATACTCAAAATGCAAAAGCTCTGCTTGTATTAGAAAGAATGACAACATGAATTCCCCTTAATTTATAGTAGATACACATTTTTTTAATTTAATGACAAGCAGCATACTAATCCATGGCCTGTCTGGTTCAGTAAAACCCAAACATTAGACTGATTTAGATATTTAAATCCATGAAAACCGACAAATTAGAATAATAATCCCTGGTAGTTCAGTAAAAAACCCAACCACTATACTGATTTAGATATTTAAATACACATACACATCACACACACAGGCGTTTGGATTGGAAACCTATAAACACATTTTAGAGTTTTGAGTTTGATATTTGTTGGGTTATTTATTGCTTTAAAATGTAGATTAGACTACAGAGCAGTGTCTTAACGATGATGTCGTCACCACCAGTATCAATTTCCTAAGTGTAAGATTGAAATCCACACAACCCACTACTGTCTGCAACTGTATGCTACCCCGCGCCACATATCACATTAAAAAGGTTACACCCAAATTATACACGGTGACGTTATTGCAATATTGGTTGTGTAGTTTCTGTGTAGAAAAAGTTCTGCCTTAAACTAAACCAAATGGGAGTCGATGAAAATAACAGAAACGTACCTAATTTACCAGATTTTTCTCCAACAGCACTCTCCAAACTTGTGAAGATCCATCTACACCCACACCCGCTTTACCACGTGTGTACTCCCGCTTGCAGCTGCTGGGAAATTGCTCCAGTTCGCCGCAGTAAACTTGTCTGACGTGACGTCACTCTTTTAGGTCAAGGCAGACAAAAGAAGAGAACATTTTCAATTATCATGAATCACATTTGTGCATGTAGGCCTTATTTTGTCGATACATTTGAGTGGGAAGGGGGTTCGCATTTTGCTGCCAGCATTTTTTGGTAGTGAACATTGAGAGATGGGATACTCTTCTCTGGGACTCTGGAAACTTTGAACCGATAGCTACTTTTAGTGAGCTCTGCCTCTGCCACTGGGAGAACACAGGGGGCGATAATGCAATATTGAACTACCATGATACTCAACGAAGTCGAACAAGAGCTCGATCAGCCAGTGGCTGTTTGTGTTTATAAGGCTGTACGGTCATGCATCGGGAGGATGTTTATGGCTTTAATTATAGCATAATTCCGTCCAAAGATATCTGCGTCTATACAAGTTGTTACTGGTAACCAGATACTATTACCAATATGTTGAACACTTTAAGTGTATCTTAATTCTGCAGTGTGGGACTGGTGTGGTTAAGAGTCTTGACCACATCAGTCTCACACTGCAGAAATGTTTTGCGTTTTGCGTGATAATAGCGTACATAACATGTTCTGTCTGTCTGTTTTATAGTGAAGAAAATGTCTGGAAATTGTGTGAGTTTGTCAACGCGCAGATACCGGCTCTGCTGAGGGAAGTGTATGCGGTTTTTATATCGAATGATAAACGAACGGTGAGATCAGAGATAAAAACATATTGGTGGTGGAGACTGAAATGAAAAATGTGCTTGGTACATTTGGTTTGCTTTTAACAGGTCCCCCTATGGAAACAGAAATCAGGCCATGGAAATGCACCTGTAATATGGGTTAGAAGTCTACTTCATACACCTTCTGTCAAAATGCAACAATAAGAACACTTCTGCTAGTAACATGCATTCTTCCATCTCCAGGACTATCATGTAATTCTGCTCCATGTCAACAGTCATTTGGGACATAGCTATGTTTATGATCTGGATTCTGTGCTACCTTTCCCCTGCCCCTTGGAGCTCTATGCTGCCCAGGCCTTGCGGTCAGACCAGGGTATCAAACCAGAATTCAGGAGGTAGGATTTAAACCACAGCAGTGATGATACATGCCATAATATTTATTTGTAATGCCCATGTGCTGTGGCCTGACCTTTGACCTCTTTATTAAAGTGTAACTGCACCCCAGTGCTGAGCTGAGCCTGACTCCACAAACTCCAACTTTGAAAAATGCGTCAAGGCGCTGACTGAGGGGAGGGGCTGAGAGGGGACATCATTAGCATTAACGTTAACATTTGAATGTAATCACTATGAGCGTACTAATTGTACCGATGAAAACCAGCCAGGTCCTGGGGTGATTTTTGACAGCTATGACGTGTAGCTCTGTTTTCACCAAGTAGCGGACTGGCCATTGGGAGCACCGGGACAATTCCCGGTGGGCCGGCCTCTCTCTGCCTCGCTCACACACACTAGTGTAAACAACGAGGCAACAGTTACAGATACACCTGGAAAACACCTGTCGAAAAGGAAACTAGTTTAGAACACTGAAATAGTTTTAACAATGCAGTGTTTGTGTGTGTGTTCTGCAGCCTTTATAAAGAAGTACTGCAATAGTGATAAATGGTTGTGATGCTGCTAGGTAGTTGTACTAGAGGCTGGTCATGTGTGTGTGTGCGTGCGTGTGTGCATTACATGGCGGCCGTGCTGGAGTTTACGGGGGCAGGTTCTGGTGGGCCATTCTGGATCAAAGTCCAGGGCCATTTTATGCTACCAGTCCGTCCCTGTTTTCAGCCCATAAAAAGCAGATTTTTCTAAAAACTGGGATTTTGTCAATTTTAACAACTTTTTTTTTTCTAATTCTTAAAATTGCTTTAAAAATGTTGTAGTTGCGTTTGCGCCTCCTGGTAGGTTTAGAGCATTACAGCTGCCATTTCTCTAATTGTACTACATGTCAGCTACTCTCCACCTGGGGCAGCGTTTCAAAAACTGTTGGTCACCTCATCTAACTCTATTTGAAACATGCTTGACTTCCACATCATCTCGCTTACCCCCACCCTGATTGGACTGTCGCTTGGGTGGCTGCAGTTCAAACGCTGATGTGAACTGTGTTTCCGGTCTATAATCTCAGAAAAAAGGTACTGACCTGAGAGCATTAGTTGCACGGTGCCAGGCTAGGAGGTTATAATAATAATAATAAAAATAATAATTATTATTATCTGTTTCCCAGAAGATGATACATGAATAATCAGAGGTTATGGCCTACAACCCTGATTGTGTAGTGATCACAAATCCCATCAGGCTGCAGTAAAGACTGGTAGACGATTCTGTGTCTCCTCGTCATTGCCCAGTGCAACTGTTTGCACTGGCACGCTGCGTCGTAGGCTAGTTCACCGCTATGGCTGTTATGCTTGACGCGTGCGGCTGTAAACTTACTCACCCTTGGACGCTCATGTGCATGCTCGCCATGATGTTTTTTCCTTGAAAGAACTTTACAGCTATGCTGTTGGTGGAAATGCCCCTCTGCAGTCACACATTTTACGTTGTAGGCTAGTTCACAGCTGTGGCTGATGCTTGACGTGTTGGGCTCCAGCTACAGTGGATGACCATCGCTGCTGCGTGTGGTTCCCAATGGGGCTTTGCCTCTGTCATCTGGTTCATTTGCTAATGTTGGATTTCCAGTAGCACCTGCTGCATTGGAGGCTTGCCTCAGTTGGTGGTTTTGGGGGTC
>JAODUH010076004.1:0-15856 GCA_027564835.1 Typhlichthys subterraneus
ACCAGCGCATTATTACGCATAAAATGATATGCAACTCGACCTTATTAAAGCGAAAGAAAAAGATCGAAATTTTTTATAAAAAATATAAATTTTATATAAATTTATTGTAATTAATATCTTTTTTGATACTAATTAATAGCTTTCAGATTACTTCTGAGAAGAAAACCGCAGTTATATACTCTCTGTTCTGTATATTTTTTAAGTACTCAGCTTTTGGATCCAAATGGTTATGGGTCTGTTAAAAAAAGAAATCTATGGTACTTTCGGGTACAGGTCTGGTCTGTTTCTAATTTATGCAAATCGTGTCGGTGAAAAATGCTTTGGTTAATTTCAGATCGGGACAAATTTTTTGGAAATACCTCTATTCTGGAGCGCTCTGCTCAAAAATATTAAACTCACACACACACGTATAGCATTAACTAAAATGAATAGGTTTTTTAAAATTACGTTACTATTACTTGGTACGGAGTCCTGGAGGTGACATGAAGATTTTTTTTTTAACTCAAGGCCAAGAGATAGTAAGTCGTGGCCACGAGATAGTAAGTCGTGTCCACGAGTAACACGTATAACTATCGACATTAATCAGTCGCAGGGGCCCTTATAAAAGTCCATAGCCTTCGCTTTATTTTTAAATTGTATATATTTAACTGTGTAAACTATTTGGAGTTGAATTAAGTTAGTTTCTTAGTGCCAGTAGGGAGATTTGAACCTCAGATCTTCTGATTCAGAGTCGAATGCACAACCCACTATGCCAAAACTGGCACTTCAAGTCTGGAAATCAGTCTGAAAGGAGATATTTCAGATATGAAAGCTAAACCACAGCTAGTCTGTATGTTAAAAAAAAGGACATATTCTAATCAGTTTTTATATTCATTTTCATTATGTGCCTGTTATCAAATTTCTATTATATATATGTTTTTATATGAGTACAACATGGGGTTTGAACCTGCTATATCTGGAACTTGGTGTCACACACTTAATCTTTTACACCACCTGAACAGTGAGTTTTAGTGAATAAAAGAGGTGCTAGCTTAGCAAAAGAAATCGTGTACAAAACACGATTTCTATTGTATAGACTCTCGGTCGTATTTCATCTGGGATGACAAGATGTTCATTTTATGAATTGAAAAACAGAGTTATATGACACCTCAAATCCTTTTTATAAGGACAATTCCAGAAAGGACATGGGGCCTCATGTACTAACGTGTTAGCTCCCGTTTTAGGCGTCATTTTGTTGTACTTTGCGCCTAAAAATGAGGGTAGATTGGGAGTGTCGCACAAAAATATGGGACGAGACGCGCAAGGAGAGAGTTAATACCTATTCCTTTGAATTTATGAAAACTGCGATGCAAAGCGCAAGTTGAATTTGCTGTGAAAATTCTTCACATTTGAACAGCAGGTGTTATCCCAGTGAGCCTGTTTCTTTGAACAGAGGCAAGCAAGGTGAAGACACAGGCCATGGAGAGACGTGCTGTAGGATTTGATTGCTTGTGTGGTGTTAAAATAAATGTTTATTCCACTTCTTTCATTTCAATTTTATAGGATAGTCACCCAAACAAAATTATTTTGGGGTAGAATTACACCCTTGTTACCTTTATGTTTGAAGATACATATAGACAAGTAGGCTATTTATAAATAGGTCTACTTTATGATCGTTAAACTTGTTCTCTTTTTCATAGTCTGCTTTCAAGCGCCGCAATTTACCGATATGGGCGGCTGGAGTATAGACCAGACTACTCGCCGTGTTAACAATTAAACATTTTGAGGGCAGTGCCAAGCACAGATTACATGATCAGTCGCAAGTTCAGCACATCCAACGTAAAATGTGATGGCTGCCTGGCTGCGCTCACTTTTACGTTGTGCTCGCTAACGTACATACATTAGATCCAAGGTGTGGTATTTAATTGTGATAGTTTTGGAAGTTGACATGTGAAAGTTAGTCAATGTCTGTGTCGTGTTCGAAATTGGAGTTATAGTAATAAGAATCCTTAACAGCTTCTCTCGTTTGACAATATATTTTAACATTGTGATATATAAAGCAGGTACAATATGTTTCTTAGCTGAGGACTCAACCAGCCAAAAGACCAAAATTACCAGTTTTCTATCCTAGCTAAGCGCAGGAATGAATCCCGATCGGCTTCTGCTCTCGTTTTAAGAATATTTCGCTCTTCTCCCATTGGTTGGCTGGGACCAACTCCTATTGGCCCCTTGTTGGTGCATTGGCGTGTCCAAGCCCCTCCTGCTCCAATCACTTTTCGGTCACCCTCTGAAGGAGTGGCGTACCAATATTTCCTGTTCTAACCTTCGCCCTCTTCTAGCTGACTTGCAATTTCCTGTTCAACCTTTGCCCTTCTGACTCATAATCTCTGTGTGTTGGTTAATTTTCTCATTGACTACAATATTTATCAGTAATGCAGTTTAAATGATTCTTTGGCTTGCAGGCATTTTTGTACAAAAGGCATCTCATAGAATGTATATTGTATAAAAGTATCAAAGAGCATAGCTATAATAATAGATAATCTCACATCTCACAACAAGTAGTGTTGTTGATTTTGGCAATACAACTACCTCGCAGAGCTCTGCTTCTGAAATGCTCCCTGAGGAAGTTGACACCTCGAGAGGGTGGAACAAACCCACATCGGAGCCGGAATGCATCGCACACGTGGCTGATGGAATCAATTTATAAGTCAACGATATCCTAAACCCAGACACACTGCTAGCAACTAGCAGCAATGAGAGAGAATTGAAAGTCAATCTGAGTCAGCGACTTGAAGGGACGACAGGCAAAATTACGGTCGGCGATGCGAAGTGGGCGGGTACCGAGTTAAAGTAATCTCAACATCAGACGACGCAATTGAGGTGACAATCAATGGGAGCAAAGGATATTGTTGACTGACATGACTGAAACATTTAGAGTGGGAAATATACAAGAGGGATACCCAGGCAACTAAAGCCTGGAATGTAAACAAGGGACAAATGTTCAACTACAAAGCGATGGGCGATGAGTGGATCACTTGCAGTGCGATGAGGGCTTTAGCTTTCACTGATAGTAGCTTCAATCACGTCACCTCACTGGAGCTGGTGAAAAGCACAGAGGCTATAAGAAATAGAGAAATGTTTTGTGAACTGTAAATACCACACCAGCGGAATTAAAACATGAAAGTTTTTTTACTTGTCTTTGGGCGCTGGTCCGACTTGGACTACCGTAGTTACACTGGGCCGTGAAGGGTTCCCGTGGGTTACTGGTCAAGAGGCACTCGTTTGGTCCTTGACCTGGAGTGGATAGGTGAGACAGGGTGCCTCCGGTAGATGATTGGGGAAATGCTCTACGCTTTCACCCCAGCAAACTACTTGGATGGAGGGACTTTAGGCTATTTTTGGTGATCTTCGCATCACACTTAAAAAGCTTCTCACCGCTCTTGGATCGTACTGTACTTAATGCGCTTAAAAGTTCCTTCCAACAAGGACACAACAGATCACTAATGCACAGAGTGGTATTTATGGACACGCAGGGAATTGTGTTTATACTGACTCCCTTTAATAACTCAAAAAGTCAAACTGCTTATGGTAAGTTGTTACAATAACGTAAATAAAACAGAACAGCGATGGCCTAAGTACAAAGTTAGCGTCTAATACTTAATTGAATGCATCATGCAGGTAAGCTACACAAGGTTGAACAAAGGCTTCAGTTCTTGAGTTCAAACAGAAAATGGTAACACCAAATATAGTTAAATTATATACAAGAAGATTTTGACCCGGGCAAGGATTTGAGCTCTGGCACTGGCTTTTAAGAGAGGAAGGTGGGGCCTACCAATTCGTCGAAAAGGGGAGTGTTTAAGGGTGTCCCTTTATAATGTGATTTCTAAATCTGTTAACATATAACATTGTCATAACTGTGACATGACACCTGTCATGAACATTAATAAATGTTTATGACTGTTGTCATTAGCTGTAATTCGGTAAATACTGTCATGTTTAATGTCAAGTTGACATTGTTTGGGATCTGTCTTTTCTGCCTCCACAGAGGAGTGGGACTAATCTCCACACTTAGGTGTGACATCCTCCAGGCCTGTATTCTTTTGTTGAAATGTGGGAGTGAGGGAAGAGAAATTCACCCTCCAAGTATCATTTGCATCAGTTGGAAAGCCTGTTGCCAACTCCACAGAGACGTTTTGATGTGTACCAGATGTTATCCTGTGGTTGGCCATTGTTAGAGATAGTGCTTAATTTAAACACAACACACTATTTGTCTTTTCAGGGGAAAAGGGGAGAAGGGGGGGGGAACCCCCCCCCCCAACCCAACTTCTGAGGTCACAATTGTCAGAAAGCAAGGTAGGGGTGTTTATTTTTAGAAAACAGGCCACTCGGTACTACAACCCCTTGCCGCTGCTACCGTTTACCTTTCTATGACGATTTCCGGTGCGACAAACACGGAAAGGTGAAAAGGGTCTGTAGTACTATACAATTTGCGGGCATCAGGGAGCCATAACCTCCGGGAGAGTTGGGATGTCTGCTGATGCTAGCTAGCCTGCTGGTCTAACAAGGCTCAGATGTGTCTTTTAATATTAAATAATCGTGGCACAGCAATTTTGCTAGATAGCGCTCTATTTCTCCAGTGTAATATCTGCAATGGTGACACAGGCTGAGACACTGTAGCCTACTGCCTTTTGGCTGTTTGTAAAACCGGCTGCACTTAGTGTTTTATTCAATTCAGGAGTCACAGACAGCCAAGTCAAGTTTATTTATATAGCCCTTAATCACATTGCAGTCTCAAAGGACTTTACAGCCTACATTTCACAAACAACACCCCCTTAACCTGCTCCTCCCAGGAGTCACAGACAAACTCCTCTTGTATTACCTTCCTGTCACGTCAGCAAAGCAGGTGGAGCACAAATACCCACTTACAGTTAAGAAAACCAGCTGGGCTATTTTTAATGTTTTTTGTTGTTTTCTGCTCGAACACAAATCATTTTTTTAAATATTTGTTTGAAATAAATATTTGTAAAAACACACCATTTGTGCTTATCTGGATTTCGGATTCGAGTCCACCCTTATAATATACTGTGTGTCTCGTTACTGAATCACTTTTGAACGTTGCTAGCTCATGTCCTGCATTTGTGTTCTTGTTTTCAGTCAGCTTGTCCAGTCCAAATGAAAAACTGTAAATAAGTGTTTGAAGAAGAAGAAAGAAAAATATTTAATTTAGTTTTGCTGGTAAATTAGTGGGATTTTTATACAGTACAGATACCCACTGCTGGCAGTGGCAGGCTCTCTCATTAGACAAGGTTGTTGGATATCTTATACTGCTGGAGATGGCAAGGCCACTCCAGATTAACACAATAGAAAAGAGAGATGATCAAGTGATAAAACAAGAAAGGAGAAGAAATGCAAGGAAATAGAAAGGATAACAGAGAAGTAGAGGATAAGAAAAATGCAAAGAATCGGAGTTTGCATGTCCTCACACACAGACACACACACACACAGTCTCTCGTGGTGTCTGTGTCAAGTGCGCTGTCAGTCACTCATACATCCAGCTGACTAATTGGATCCTTACCCCCCCCCCCCCCCTGTCTCTCTTGCTATCTCCCTTCCTCTCTCACTCTCCACCGGGTGTAGCTCCTAACCGTGTGCCGGAGGCCAAAATGCATATGAGCTCTGCTTGGCGTCAAGGGGGACTGCTCTGCTTAATTATCTGAGAGAGAGAGAGAGAGAGAGAGAGAGAGAGAGAAGGAGGGAGAAAGAGAGAAAGGAGGGAGAAAGAGAGAAAGATAGAGGGAAATAGGGTTTATTGTGTGATAGAGAGTTATCTTACCCAGCCCACACACACACCATCGATGCTGCTACTATGCTAAACAGCAAGGCACCCTGGGAATTGCAGTGACAGCTCATTTTGGTTTTTTCTTTTTGCAGTTTTTCTGTATGAAAGCTGCTGAAAGACAAACCCACACCACACACACACACACACACACACACATGCGCGCCTGCGCCACTTCTTGCTCTCTTTCTCCATTGTGGCTCATGGGAACAGGTCTGGGAGCCCCTGTCACTAACCCCCACCCACTCATCGCTGCAGAGACAGGGCTTGTTGACAAACGCCAGCAGTCATCAGGGCACCCTGGGAAATCTGCTGCCACCATTTTGTCAGCAGTATGACAGAAGCTGTTAATGTCTCGCCTCCTTGCCCTGACACCACGAGACGCCCGGGCTGACAGCACTCTGACACGCACCACACACACACACACACATATAACATGCACACCTGGGCATATACTGTACCCTCACACACACAAATGTCTCCATCACGTGTGTGTTACACACATACATACACTACACACCACATGCGTTACAGCATATACACACTCCCAATCCAAATGCACGCATCTCACTCAGCTGTAGCAATCATTGTGCTCAGTATGTCTGTGTGTGTGTGTGTGTGTGTGTGTGTGTGTGCGTTTGACAACTAGATGTGTATGGATGTTGTGTGTAGTGCTAGGAAGTGTTAATGAGGCTAAGGATGCGAGTGTGTATGGCTCCTAATGAGTTTCACTTTATATGTGTGCGTGTGCGTGTGTGTGTGTGTGTGCGTGAAAACGACATCTCAGGTCTGGTTAAGAATGTGGGTGCATGCATCTGATCAATAACATTTACAATCCCGACAGGAGAATGTGCCTAGTGGACAGCCCCAACAAACCGTTATGATAACACGATGAACTGTGTACATCATCCACATACACACGCATGTGTATCTGGTATAGCTTCTCTGGACAGACTATTGCCATTGCTCATAATCCACTTGCTCCAAACCATGCCTTGCCTTTCACATGTGTACAACCTGTACACAACGTCTGTATAGACGTCAGGATATATTTGTGCATGTGCAAATAATGTAACTATAACTATTGCAGGCCACATCCATACCTCGACCACTATAACACAGTACCGTTGGCCCAAAACACTGCAGTGTGTGTAGTGTATATACTGTACACATAGAGAACATTCTTCATTGTCTGCTGAAACATGTTGAATTCACATGACTGAGGCTTTGTCCATAAAAAGAGGAGCATTGTATTATTTATGTTGAATGGCATTATTTGCTCAATTTTATTAGTTTTCTTGCCTTTGTATATTTATAGTAGCATATGATATCACGTAGTGTCTAAGAACAATAGAACATGTGCATTGTGTGCCATTATTCAAAGGCACTATAACCATATAGCCGTAGTTATTTTCCATTGTTATGGCAAAAACGTACCCAAACTTTCTTGTGGAATGTGTATATATTAACTGTATTACGGTTGGGTTATAATGGAGAGAATAGTTCCTCGCAGTACAAAATAACAGATTTTGCAAGGTGTATAGCGATTTGGTAAAATCTTAATTTATTATATAGGTTATGCCTGAAATGATTATTCGTTCTAATTTCTTATGTTGGCTTTATTAGATATATTAAAAAACAGGCAAATGTGGAATGCTTCTCGTAGTGCCTTTAAAGCGATACTGGAGCTTTGTTACATGACTTTATAGCTAACGTATCTCAGTAATAATACTGAAACTTTGTTATATGACTATAGATAACGGCGTATCTCATTAATAATACTGAAGCTTTGTTGCATGACTTAATTCAGTAGCTACCTTATCTCAATTATAACAATTAAGTTTTACATGACTCGCGACTCTACAGTAGCTAGCCAAAATCGATCAACCCATCCGTTTGCAGGCCGATGTGTCCTTTTCAGGAGACATCATGACAAATGGCTATGATGAGATGAATGGAGAGCAGAAGCAAAAGAAGATGCATGATTACAGGCAAAACTGTCTTATTTTGTTGAGTTTTAAAATACTATAGCTACTTGCACAACCATATTTTAAGTTGTGAGGGAAAGAAAAACAAAATTGGCCTTAACTGGTGTACAAATTAATTTTTATTTTGTAAGATGGCCTCCTAAGTGATTGAGTCTGACACCCCTGCATTTGCCAAAAGCTAGTGCAGGAGTACTGCCCCCTGTGCATCTTAAAATGCCGAATTTGGTTAGGCATTACACACGTGTGTGAAATATGTTTTGATATGCAATACTGGTGTCACAACTCCATCTCCCCAACGCACGCATTACAGAAACAACAGGGAGCACGAGTCAAGTGCAGCTTTCAGCAGGTGCCGCCCCGTGTGAGCAGAATAGGGCGAGATGAAAGCTCTCTATGCACACCTATCTCGCTGTCTCTTCCTGCCCCTCTGCCTCTATTTTCCATGCTTCTCTGTGACGTTGTGTTGAGGAAGATTTGTAGTGACAGCAGCGGGTGCATTCACCAGTCATTCTCCATAAAAGGCTTACTGTGATCAAAGCTTCGACGGAGGCAGAGAGGCAGCAGTATGTGTCTGCGTGTCTCCATGTCTCGTAGGGTTGAGGCAGTTTGAAGCTGTTAAACAAAACCCCTCTCCATACGCTGCTGATATTTACATTTGAGCTGCGTTTTGCCTTGCCAGTAAAACATTGTTTTTTATTCCCCCTGCCTGTAGCCTGTATGACAGGTCCCGTTAACATTATGAACTTCGCCATTTCCGGCACGCCAGATTTTGCGCAGTGTCAAGGAGGGAAATTATTCAATCTTTAAAACATTTTAATGTCTGACATACTAAAGTTACAGTAGGTTAACAAGCACCAGTATGAGCTTTGTGTGTGTTTATCCATATGTCTCTGTGTAAAATGGATTCCATTGCGAGCAAAGAAAGGATTAATAGGATAATCCTACACCAAAATGACTAGTACTCACACAATTAACATCTTCACAGCAGTCTAAATTCAATACCATTTACAAACATGAGCATGAGTGGAGCACTCAGGTTTGGGCGGGGCTTAAGCACCACTGTGATGGGAAGTACACCATCCACACATTAAACAGCTGGCAGCATAGTTTATTATTTTCATTTGTAAATTAATTTAACATTACACCATAAACTCTTTTAACAAATAAAATAATGACACCACATATCTTTCTTTCTAATAGCACATACATAAGTTTATTGTAACTTTAATGTTTAATCTTTCCAATATTACTTACCATGTTGGGTGGCAATGATGCCAGATGGGTAGAGATGGCCAATGTTCCGAGGCACGGGTCAAAAAATGTAACCGATATTCAATTAAGATTTGTATTGGAGCTTGATTCGTTCTATCAGTCAAATGACCAATGACTTCTGATGCTTCGTTTAACACACATTTAACTGCTTCAATATCTGAATCAAAGGTTTAACAATGCAGGGGCACAGGGCTCGCCTTCTTGGGTTTGGTGTGTATTGTGTCTGTTGTATTGCGAGAGTAAAGCGCTACAATTATAAAATATTGACATCCACTGTCTCTGTATTTTATATTTGTAAGCAGCCCACCTGGGTAGTAAAAACATCTTGCTCTGATACCATATGATGCTCAGACAGGTGCTAGAGCATGTGGCTGTGGTCAGCCTAGCGTGCGTGTCTCCATAGCTCCGATTTTCTCCCGCGCGGGAGAGACCCAGGTAAAGTTTTATCAATGCTACTGTGTCTTGTCTCGACACACCTGGTGCCCATTCCCCTAATTAGCTTTAATATATATAGCCCTCTGTTTCTCCCTGTCTTTGTCGGTTATTGTTTGCTGTACTGGTGAGTGTTTTTGGCTTTGTTTAATTAAAATCCATATTATTATACCTCCAACCTGCGTTTGGTGTTGGCCATCCCCACTCAAACCGTGACAGAATAACCGACCACCAAGAAACTAGCAGGTTGCTTTCTTTTCATACTTTTTGTTTTATGAGTGTTTGTAGCCATGATCACTATGGGTGAAGGCACTTTGTCATGGACGGAGCCAGAGATGCCCGAGGAGGAGGACCGCAGTGTCAATGCCTATTTCAGATATGCACACCCTCTGCAGCAACCAGGAGGGGTGTACGTAAGCAGCATAGACTGGTTCTCTGGCCCCCTCTCTGACTTCCATGACGACGCGGAGGACTACTCCGAGTCAGAGGAGTTTAACTACACCACGGGGGATGTCCTAATATGGGACCCCGTACTGTTGAGGCTAGTCCCGGCGTTTCCCGGGGCAGGCGGGGAACAAGGCTCTCCACCACAGGGTCTGCAGCCCGCCTCCACACCTGGTCCAGCTCTGCCCCTGAGGCCTCCCCAGGAGAATTTTGGGAGGGGCTAAGGGGGTGTCCAGGAACCCTGCCTCTCCTCCCAGAGTCGGCTCTGCCTCTCCCAGAGTCAGACTTGGCCCTGCCTCCAGAGTCAGCCCCGCCCCCTCTGGAGGTTCCGGCGGCTCCGCCCCCCTGGTCTGTTCCGGCGGGTCCGCCCACTCTGGTGGTTCCGGCGGCTCTGCCCCCTCTGGAGGTTCCGGCGGCTCCGCCCCCTTCAGCCAATCGTAGCGGGATGGCTTCCCCCCCCCCCCCCTCCCTCCTTACCTTTGTTTAATTAAGATCCATATTATTATACCTCCAACCTGCATTTGGTTTCTGCCATCCCCAATCAAACCGTGACAACAGGCCTATAGGCTACACGACAAAATCAGTTTTGGGGTCTTACACATTTTTTGTCCACCTGTAGGCTAGTATTATGTAAATATACATAATATTTAGTTACGCAATCAATCTTGTTGAGTGGAATACTATGGGATGAATATCCTGCAATGATTCAAAACTAAAATATAAGGTTTGAAAGGTCATAACTTAGAGTGTGAAACTTTGAAATCTAATTTAAATGCATGAAAAACGAATTTAAATAACTGAAAAAACTTTGTATTTGAGTTTTCTTTCTGCAGAATCGTAGCTCTCGTTTTACGGTGTTACGAAGACACATTTTCAGAGCTTCAAACTTGGCACTGTTCTCCCGGCACATTTGTTTGTTTTCACGGTTTGAAACCTCATAAAGGTTGTTCTGAGAAATGGGGCACATATGCTCGCAAAAACGTTTTGAAACATTGAAACTTGCAGTTCGAACGGTTGAATTTTTCCATTTGTGTTGTTAAAAAAGTTTTGTAACGTTGAAATTTGCTGTTTGAAAGTGCAAATCTTCAGAGCTGCGCGTAGGACACCCACGTTTCAGAAATTCGCCCCCACCGTTATGAGCTTACGAGTCACGTGAATCTTGGCAGTGTTCTCTCGCACGTCTCGGTATGAAGAGCCGAAAAAGTACATTCAAGTACTCGTAGCTCGTAACGTTGCTCCGTGGCAAACCCAGCCACCAGGCGCTCGCCAGCAAACCCTCCCTCTGGGCCTGACTCCAGACGGGGGCCCCGGGCGTCCTCCGGGCAGGGTAACGTTCTTCATCGGTTCTTCTGAACAATTCTTAGTCTGGCACCTCCCCTGAGACCACTTAGCCTTGGAAGACCCTACCAGGAGCACCAGGCTCCAGACAACACAACCCTCATGTTCATAGGGGCACCCAAACCTCTCCACCATGATAAGGTGATGGTTTCCAGAGAGGTCCGATCACATACTAGTGCGGTGGGGGCTAGTATATGCGATCAGATGAAAAAATGCAAAGATTGCAAATTAACCTATTACGCAGCTACAGTGAATGCACAACCACACAAATGCAGACCTAAACACTACATTTTGTGTCGAGCAGCACTCCCGGTCGGGTTGAATGAGGAAGAACACACTTGCTACATTCAGCCTCTACAGTAAAGCACGCAACCTACAGATAGTCATATTTTATGATTTTGAAAGTTTTACGAATTAATATAATCGACACATACCATATCTCGTTACAATCATAACAGCCAGGGGGGTAACATAGTCAGCCCAAGGTGTTAACTGCATTATAGACTTCCTTAAACACATCTGAAAACCCCGCTATAAATCGTATAATATCGTGGCACACAATGCTAAGGGATTTGACTCACATCTGATTTTACAGGTTTTAATGGCTCAAGGGATAGCGCCAGAGGTGATTATGCAAGGGTCAAAAATTCTACAATTTGTCGACAAAGCATACAAACAACACTATATTGATTCATACAGCTTTCTTACCATGGGGTTAGCTAAAATGCCAGCTGCCCTAGGCTTTCAGAATAGTGTTAAAGAGTATTTTCCACACAAATTTTGCTCCTTGACAATGTTGGACTATGTAGGCCCCTACCCCGAAGCGGCGGCTTACGGTTTAGAACGTATGTCAGTACAAGATAGACACATCTTCGATGTGTGGTACGCCACTACGCAGGGTAAAACGTTTCCAGAAGGAGTCATACCAATATTGTATGAATGGCGCGGCTATTCTGAGAACAGGCTGTCTCAAATTTCAGGAGGATATTATAGCAGGAAATGGGGTAGACCCATTTAGTTGTATCACTATAACATATGCAAGTATGAAGGTGTTCAGAACATGCTTTCTAGAAAAAGACAGTATAGCAATACCATCTCTGGATAATTATCTTTCGAAATACAAGTCACATTCACATGATTGCATACAATGGCTCGAGTGGTTATGTCACAGTTCTGATTGTTTCATACAACACGCAATTAACAAGGGTGAAAAGCAAATCGGTCGCTACCATCTGGATGGTTATTCAGAGGTGTCTAACACAGCGTTCGAATACAACGGGTGCTATTTTCATGGTTGTAAAACGTGTCACCAACCAGCAGACATATGCCCGCTTACAAAGCTACCACTCGGGGAGATGTATCGCGCCACTATGGACCGCGCTGAAGCATTACATTCAAGGTATAATTTAAATCTAGTGACAATGTGGGAACATGAGTGGAATGCGGTTAAAAAGACTAATATTGACGTACAAACGTTTCTGAACTATTACAATGCTCCTGAACCATTAACCCGCGCGCCAGTCTGAATGGGGCAGGGTTAACACTATTCAGCTTCGTTACACAGCGCGAGATGACGAGACAATTCACTATGTGGATTTTACTAATCTGTATCCATTCTGTAACATGACGTTTGATTATCCTCTAGGCCACCCCCGCATCATAACAGACAACTTCGTCGGTTTACGCAGGTACTATGGCTTGATTCAATGTGTTATATCTCCCCCTAGAGGTCTGTTTTTTCCAGTTCTACTGTTTAAAACCATATCATGCAAATTAGCGTTCACGCTATGCCGCATGATGATGTGCAGATGAGAATAACCAGACAGAGTCCTGCAGTCACAACGATGAAGAAAGAGACTGCATGGTATATGGACAACCCCCGAATTACAGCGAGCTTTAGATCGAGGGTACACTGTGTAAAATAATTGAGGTATGGCATTTTGATAAAAAGAGTAACACCATCTTTCAGGCGTTCATGAAGAGCTTCATCCGCGGTAAACAGGAAACGAGTGGCTATCCTACCACTATACACACAAAAGGAGTATCACGAGAAACGGGTGTTGC
Organism: Typhlichthys subterraneus; assembly: GCA_027564835.1. Lineage (NCBI taxonomy): Eukaryota > Metazoa > Chordata > Actinopteri > Percopsiformes > Amblyopsidae > Typhlichthys > Typhlichthys subterraneus. The sequence continues at coordinate 13,354 of JAODUH010076004.1, forward strand.
TAGACTCGTCTAAAATAATTCTCAATCTAGCCAAAAGCTTTTTTTGAATGCTTTATGGGGTAAGATAGCACAGCGTTGTCATTTAACAACTGTCACCCTGATTAGTGATCCACAGCAGTTTTTCCAGTACCTATTTACCAATAAGTACCTAGTAAAACATTTTACATTCCTCTCGGATGATGTAGTTATAATCCAATGGCAATACAACAAAGCATATCTTACACCACCAGGTAATGTGAATGTGTTCATACTGTAGCGTCATTCATTACAGCATATAGCCGGTTAATGTTGCTCGATGCTATGGAGAAACTTGGTGAGCGTGTGTTATACCATGACACTGGCAGTCTTGTGTATGTAACCAAACATGGCGATGATGTCATCCTACCACTCGGTAATTTACTAGGTAATCTTACGGATGAGTTATCAGGCGAAGCATTCATTCCTGGGTCTCATCCGGTCCTAAAAGTTACGCATACACCACCAGAGGGGGTAAGACAGTGTTAAAGGCTAAAGGGATTACACAGACGTATCAGAACGCAACCACTGTTAATTTTGACAATATGTGTAACCTTGTTGAAAACTATGTGCGGAATCCTGATGTAACAAGCAAACTCTCAGCGTTGCAACATACTATTCAGGGTGATAAAAAGTGGTTCCAACTGCGCAACGCCTCAATGCACAAGAGGTTTCGTGTCGTTTATGATAGACGCAGACTTTTAGCTGACGGTAAAACCCTGCCTTTTGGTTTTTGAAATATTCATTGTTTGAAAACATTGTGTAAGACATTTTTTTATGCTGATTGTGTGAAAACAATTAGCAAGTTATGTATTTTATTTTATTTTATGTGTGAAATCATTTACTCTATCATTTTGAGACATTATGTAAAATATATTATTATTATTGTTGAATGTTTTTTCTTCTGAAATTATGTGCGCATCATGAAAAACATTGTTGTTTTACTGTTACTCTGATGCTATGTATTGATTTTATGTTTATTGAAACCATATTGTATTAAAGATGTCTGAATGAACTAAGTTTGATTTTGATTCCAGACTCATTACCCCTTGCACTTGTATAGTCGCAGGCCCCTCCAGGTCTGCGAAAACTATTTTTGTTAAGAGGTTGCTTGAAAACGGTGATGTTATGTTTGAAACACAAGCCTACAAACGTAGTGTGGGTATATAGCTCATATCAGCCGTTGTATGACAATCTGAAAAAAAGTTTAAAATTAAATTCATAGAAGGCATACCGGAGACCGGAAACTCTGTCCAACAACTTCATGCAATTTAATAATTCTGGACGATGTGATTACTGCTGCGTGTGATCATTTAGGGGTCGCCAAACTATTTACCCAATTACGCCACCATATGAATATCAGTGTATTGTATCTGGTTCAGAATGTTTTTCAACAGGGAAAATATAGTCGTACTATCAGTCTTAATATGAATTATATGATATTATTTAAAAACCTGCATGACCAACTTCAAACAAGGACCTAGCCCAGCAGATTGCGCCTGATAATAAATCATACTTCATGGAGAGTTATGCGGACGTTACAGAACGTCACAAGTATTTAATGCTGGATCTAACCCTGAGATGTCCAGACGAACACAGACTGCGTGATAAGATATTCCTAGGCGAACATACGGTAGCCTATCTACCTAAGAAATAAATGAGAATAAGTTAAAAGGAATTTACCGTTATTGAGATCACTAGTTGCTGCAGGGTCTAGAGAACGCCAGAAAATATTAGCAACAACTCGAATGATTTTATCCTATCATTGTGCGAAATTGCTTTAGTCCCGCATCAACTCAAGGAGATGGCCTGAAGATCTACGAGCTCTGAAAGTATCCACGAGCATTGGATCAGCCTAAAGAACCATAGAACACGATGACGTGCCTGATTATGAGAAGATTAGTGAGTACAATCAGGTTTTGCAAAAATACTTCTCTGTTAAAACAAGGGTCTAATAAAAACAGAGAGCTGACACTATCCATCCAAACCGACCACCCCGCGGACGTAAACACCCCGCGCGTCACAACTAGAGCGGCCTCACACGATACAGTAAGACAGGATGTTATGACGCATACCGCGCCTCGTTTAATGCATTAAGTAATGCACAAATCATGCATTAATTCATGCATTAATTAATGATACTTCATATACCATTATTCTAGTATCAAGTGTTTAGATATTCTCACGGTATCGTTTAACACAAATTTCGGCTTTATACCCTTATACCCTTTACTCTTGAGAGGTATTGACCCATATACATTGTTGAATACTTCTTTCACATTTGTCGTAGACACTTGAAGGGGCTGCATTTTATTTATTTATAGCTTTGGATGCATGGAGGTGTGTTGGAGCAGGGAGACACCTAAAACATGCAGGGCAGAGGCCCTCCAGGACTGGAATTGAATAGCCCTGTCTAGGCAATGGATTTTTTATAACCGATTAGACTACTGGTCTTTCTCAGTATCCAAGAAAGTCCAGCAGGTGCCAC
>JAODUH010076025.1:0-15854 GCA_027564835.1 Typhlichthys subterraneus
CTCTGTCTGTTAAAGGTGAGCCACTAGCTGCTCGTTCTGTGTGCTCGCTGTAAATAAATAATCTGGTGTTTCTCTGGTAGTTTTAGCTGTCTGGGCGCAGTCTACGTCAACCCCCACAGCAAAATGCTATTAGTGACACACTCACTTAAGAGACCAGAAGCGTTTCATTTTTGCTTCTATTGAAATTAATTACAATGCTCCATCTTTGTTATTTTTCCTATATCTTTTACATGGCTGTCTCTCTTGCTATCCGGTGTATTGATGTCGTTGTGTGATTCACACTACATGACTGATTAGCAACAAAGTCAAACTGGAGCTCGGAGATTACGTTGTCTCACGAGCAAAAGATCCATTTACTGTTTTCAAACAGTGATGACGTACATAAGCGCGCACACAGTTTTGACAGAAGTACAATGACTTGTCAAGCTATGCAAGAGCATTAACCAAAGATCACATCTTATTGCTTGCAGCCACAAGACGCTGGTTGACATCGCATGCTTAAATAATTGTCTCTTTTTAGCTAGGTAACGTAATTTAGAATATTATTTGCGCCGATCCAGTGGGCCTAGTTTGCACTTTGCACACTGTCTCAGCCTTTAATTATAATGAATTGTGACTAAATAAGTCACTTTGACAGCTAAACAAAGTTAGTTCTAGGTTTCCTACTTTGTTATTAGGGCATGCCGTCACAGCAGCTCGAAGGCATGCTTCTTTTGTTTTTCAGTTAGCAGACGAAACAAGGCAGTATCGTGCCAGAATGTGTATGTATGACGAAAATTGACAAAAATAGCACAAGTGCATTTTATGGGTTGTATTCCCGCCCTGAAGATATTTAAACTGGTAAAAAAAAGGACAGGAAAAATGATCATCTAGGATGCAAAGAAGGTGAAATAATGTTAAGTCATAAGGATAATTGCAAAAGAGATAATTTATTTGTTATATTTGTTTATTTAATTTATTTGTTTTATATATATGGGGCTTAACAGGACTTCTGGCGCTGAGCTGTGATTCCCCTCCTATCTGGGGCTTTTGTCTGCGAGCTCGATACTTGGCGACAAACGTAAAACTTAGCTAAAGTCAATCATGACTTTAGCCATTACCTGTAATGTGACCTACGCATTATTGCTCTCTGTGCAAGATGAAAAAATGACGTGATACTTCTTCAGAGCAACATAAACAAAGTGGGGAACACTGCTCACAACAACAATGCCCAATTCGCAATGTGTTTCATGTGTTGGGCAGAGCTTCTGAGGGAGTTTAGCAAGCGTTCTTGAGAATGATTAACCCTGTCTTTAAGTGCTCTGAATAAAACATAATGACTGACAGTGACAGCATCATGATGCTACAGTGCTTGTGGTCCACTCAATCTTTCCCGTCACTCCTGCGCTGCAAATGACGTCCCTCGTGACTTTACGGGACAGACCCAGCATGGGTGAATACTCTTTTTCATGCGGGGCTCAACATTGGGGGAGGTTCTGGGGGGGAAGGGGGGAGGGAGAGCTTGAGAAAAAGGAGATTCAGAGGCCTGTCAAGTTGGCATTAGTAGCTGGGGATCGAGGAGGGTCTTTAGTTGGTGTTTACATAGCAAGAACAGTTACGCAACTGTGAAGCACGGCGGTAGGGTGAGGACAATGAGCACAACATCCTGGGAGAGTTGTCACTTGAGAGTGCTCAGTGAGGTGCCATCTGTCAATTTGAGGTCCTGGCTCGCACTCTGGCGACACACCACCGCCGTCTCACATTTGTTCCTGGCTGTCTGACGCAGAGTGAGCCTGTTATGTTCAGACGAGAAGCGTTTTCTCCTGCCCACTGCCCCATCTCACGTCAGTGCGTGAACGCAAACAAATAAATGTTGTGTTGGGAACACAGTGGTGCAGAACGCACCACACCAAACTGTCCTAGCCTTGGCAATGTGTTTCCAATATGTTGGGCACAGTTTCTGAGGGAGTATTTGTTTTTGTTTTGATTGTATTCAAATATCAATATGCTTCTCCAGAATGACTGACTATACCTTTAATAGGATATTTCTGGTTATTTCCCACCTGGAAGGACATATATCACACAAACTACAATGACAAGGATCTATTTTTCATTATTTTGTTTATAGTTAAAAGCTCTCCAGAGGAGGTTTTCAGCGAAGTGACAATCTGAAAAACACTTTAGTCAAATAAATTAAGGTGTGCTCTTGATCAAAGTCAATCAGGCTTGTCTTCATTTTGCTTGACTTGATTTGGTTTGACCAATGGTATTAACTTTAATTTAGGTGGTCCAATAATGAAATATGCATTTGCATTTTACTAAAACACTTAAAAAATGTATTTCTATTACTTATTCTTATTACTAACCCTAACCCTTATTACATTTGAGGTGAGATTTCCACTGTGTGAACACTGGATAAATTGTAACATCTCAATTACAGTACTGTAGATCAACTTAAAAAAGATTCCTAATTATTGCGCAATGCACGAGTCTCATCAGTGCTAATGTTCTTTCTACATTTGATATGCCTTAATAAAGTCATTAAGGCCTAAATTAGGTTGTGCAGTAAAATGTATTCTGCCTAAGAGCATCATAGTCATTTGCATAGTGATGCATTTGGCCAAAAAGATATTTGTTAACTTTATATTATAACATGTTTGTAACAGTCTTATAGTCTGTGATGCGTTATAACCATGAACATAGTAAGAGTAATGCTGGATGCTGGATGCTACATGCTGTATGCATAGTTGTGTACCGTTTCACAGGAATTTTATTAATTTCCTATGGAGCAAAAACTCATGCATGTTTTGTAATTCGTAATATGGTATTAATACTGTAGGTTGTGACAGTTTTTATCCATGTAAAGTATTCTAAACACAACACATCTTTGTAGCTTCCAAGTTGTTTCCACATTCCGACTAAATGCACATGAACATCGAAGTCGGAAAATGACTTTTCAACTTCGACCATTCGAAATCCGACCATCCGAGGAGCAGGTGAATGCACGATCTCCCTCAGCACCATTTGGGAGCTGCAACCCTCAGGATTTGTGTCAGTTGGGGCCATGATAGCATTTGGCAAAGCATTGTCTGAATTGATAAACGACAAATATACCACCTAGGGAATTTCATAATTAATGATTAATTGGTGATGAACTAATATTTCAAAATGTAATTTCAACAATCCTTTCTTAATTCGTAATTTCTTCTGTTCTTTGGGACAGGCTGGAATCTCTGTGGCGTAATGAGCTGAAGCAGCAAGGGCGAGAGGAGGCATCCCTTACGCGAGTCTTCTGGAAGTTCTGTCAGACGCGCATGTTGGTGGCCATATTTGCTCTCCTTCTCACCATGGTGGCAAGCTTCACAGGGCACGTGAGTGCCCTCTTAATCCAACACCTCTTTTCCTCATTGTGCTCATTTGGCTAATGGGCCTTTTAAGCAGGGCCACTGGCGTCCAGTACCAAAGTCCAAATGTATTTTCTGAAAATCTATTTATCTCTTTCACGCTGGCCTGGAAATTGAAATGAAAACATACCAGGAGATTACAAAGCCCCAGATAGTGAAACCCATATTATTGCCACAGATTAGCTGGTTTGTACCCAGTCACGGTTTGGCCCAGAAATATGCAGTTTCTGTTTTATTTCTAGCAGGCACACTTTTGGCTTTGAATTTCTCTCTGGAATGCCATTACATCAGCCTCACACAATGCTGCAGAACAGTGCTTTAAGGACATTCTTATAACTGGATTGAAGGCTAATTCTTTTCTGGAGATCCATGGCTTCTGTATTGTGCTATATGCAGGGGTCTCATTAGTCCTGTGCCCAAAGTTGTTTATTTTGCTATTCATGCTAACAACTTTCTATAGAATTAATTGGATTTAGTTTTTACATAATTACACATTTGAGACATTTTTCTATCTGATGTATTAATATGTCAGCAAACGTGCTGGCATACTTTATACCGTGTTGATCTGCAATTTGCAATTATGTGTGAGAAATGTCAGCTGTGCTGCCTATGTCATTTTCTGCTCGCTTCCATGGCTTCTTCAATCAGAGGATGCTTCACTGATGAATTATTGACACTGTCAATGAAGTGATGTATTAATGATGTTCTAGTGTCTAGTGCAGGCTCCAGTCAGTAAATATACCTAAAGCACAAGACAGGACTCACTGTCCCCCTAGTGGCACAGGGGCACAGGACAGGACATGATGGTTTACCCTCTCTCCTTCAATTTGGCCATATAGTATGTTTTCACCTCCCCTATGAACCGCCCACCCCCAACACCACCATCTCTGTCTCCTTCTACCACTCTAACTCCTTTCACTCTTTTATTCTTATACACCTTAATTTGTCTTTATATTCATCTTCTTCTCACTTTATCTGGTTCCCATCGTTATTCTGTTCATTTGATCTTCAGTATTCAGATGTTTTGTTTGCCCTATTTTCAAAGACAAAATAAAACTGCCTGTGAAGAGGCTATAGAGCTGCTACAATAACCAAGAACGGTGTACAAAAAGTATTTCATACCAAATGCAATAACATATCTATATATATATATATATATATATACAGTATATATATATATATACACACATATTATATCTATATATATATATATATATATGTATATATGTGTGTAATATACCGTATGTATTATACAGTATAAAGCTATTGCATTCGGACATGTTCGCTACTGTTGTTTCATTGCCTGCTTGTGATATGTATTTATTACTGTATTAATTGCAATGTGTTACCCGTGAAGCCAAAGGCATCTTTCCACATGTGTGGATAATAAAGGTGATAAATGGATTGCAATTATACAGTAACACTTTTCTAACCTACCGGCCGCTCAATGCGCTGTACAGGACCTTACCTTACATTCCCCCACTCACACACCGATGGTGGTATCAGCCATGCCAGGAGCCATCCAACCACCAGGAGCAGTTAGTGGCATTCACACTACCGGCGGCAACCGCAGTGGGAGGCGGAGGGTTGAATCCACCTTGATTTTGTGCCGCGGAGGTATGCGCAAAAGTGGGTGGGGTTTGGTATTCATATGGGCGATATGCACAGAGCACTTTTTGAGCTTTGTTTTATCCACAAAGATTAGCACAGAGGAAAAGGAGGGAGGAAAGAATAAAAGAATAGGTTATGTTTTTTTTATACATCCATATAATGTAATGCCGTCAGCAGAGCCCGAGAGCAGGCTGATTCTTCCCAATCAACGTCTTCACATCAAAAGTGTTCACTTGAAAATGGAGGAAAATACACTTTAAATCCACTGGCGCTGAGTGCACTGTGTAGGCTACTAGCTTAGCCCATTACATTAGCTGAAGCCCCGCTAACACAATTCATTTTGTTTTCTAGCGCTACAGTATAAGCATACAACATAGAGTTTTTTTTTCTGCAGCTCTGTTATTTGCGCAAATATTATGTTTGACAAGCAGTTTGTTTCGATATAAAAAGTATTTATAAAAGATTGGTAATTGTATTTTCTCTATCGCCAAGAAAATATATTTGTAACTGTATTGTTCCGGATACTTAGTCCATTATGTTTTCTGGTAAAATATATGATTGATATAGAAGCTATCCCGATTGTCAGCGAAGGGAACAAATTAAACCAAGTTGAACTTTTGCCGCGCGGCTAGGCGGCAGCATTTTGGGGTGTGGCCAACTTGCACCTGCCACACTCTCTACACCTGAGCTTGCGCTGCGGCACCAACACACACAAATAAGATCATATTGCGGTTGCTGCCGGTAGTGTGAACGCCCTTTAGGGTTAGGTGTCTTGCTCAGGGACACTTCGACACTTAGTCAGTTGTTAGCAGGGTTTGAAACCAGCGACGTCTCCATCACCAGTCAAGCTAGTGCTCTACCCAGTGCACCACTGTCACCTATGATGGTTATTACTATAGCTCTGATATAAAAAAATGAAAAGACCACTGCAGCAGTTCATTTTGATTTATTATTAATAAGTTTCCATTTTATAATTTTTTATGTAATTAGTTTTATATTTATAGAATTTTTCAGAATTTCTGAATAGGTATTCAAACTTTTTTCATATTATTATATTTAAAAGAATGTTTAGTGGTCTAACATCTTTTCTAGAGCTGTAATTATTATACCGCTCCTCCAGGCGGTGCTGGTGCGGGCCCTGCTGGAGTACTCCCAGAGCGCAGGCAGCCGTCTTCCCCACGGGCTGTCCCTGGTGGCGGGGGTGTTCCTCATGGAGCTGACCCGCTCCTGGTCCTTTTCCCTCATGTGGGCAGTCAGCTACCGCACTGCCACGCGCCTCCGTGGGGCCGCGCTCGCACTCGCCTTCCGCAGGATCCTCCGCCTGACCAGCACCAAGGACATCAGTCCCGGAGAGGTACTGTAGGTGGCGCCGGTGCTACCAACATTAGCTACATTGCCTCTTGGGGCTTCGGGGCAACATGGACAGACCGTTGAGATTGGCTCGCACCTCCTTATGAAACACGTAGAGCCTGCAAACAGACAGGTTGATAAAGTGGTTCTATATGACCTTCAGCCACTAGATGTCACACTAGAGCATCAGCACCTCACACCAAAACAAATGTTTTGCAGGCTAACCACTGCACAGCTGGCCCGGCCGTGCATTCATGTTCAGACAGTGCTCAGTAGGAGTGTGATGTCATTCTCTGCTCAGGACGCAATTACTCCACTATATCTTTACATAAAATATAATATACAGTAAAAACACCTTCAAAGAGTATTCACTCAACCACTCAAAGGAACCAGTGACCAGTGAACCAGTCTGAAGTAAATAGTTTCTTCCCACCCAGCTGATCAACATCTGCTCCAGTGACGGTCAGCGGCTCTATGATGCAGTGACTGTGGGCAGCCTGCTGGCAGGCGGGCCACTGGTAGGGATACTGGGCTTGTCCTACACCACATCCATATTGGGACCGACTGCGCTGATGGGCTCAGCCATCTTCATTGTCTTCTACTTGTCCATGGTATGATCCAGTGACAACCTCATGGACTTATAAATGTAGATTACCTTTTTAACATTAGCACACCATTTAGGCAAGCACACTTAGGGGAAAACCGCTTAGTGGACCTTTAAAACAGAACAATGAAAATTAAGCAATACATGCCAAATCAATTATTTAAGGGATTCATTGATTGATTGATTGATTGATTGATTGCAGAAGCTGTTTAGGTATTTTCTGTACTGTCTTGACACATAAAATACTACAAGAACTTGTCATTTTTATAAATTTGTAATTTGTGTATATAAATATGTTCTCATTAACATCTTTAACTGTTCAGTAATGGTTTGTACAGATAGCTATCGGCAGAGCTAAAGCACACACACACGTCTCTGAAAGAGGGTCATTGGCATCGGTGGGAGAAGCCGCTGCATTTCCCTGCGTGCCTGCTGCTCAGCAGATCTGGTGTCTGCTTTCATTTCCCCCCGATGACGCATGCACTTCCTCCCCTGTCATCATTTCCTCTGCCCGTGTCTGGACAGTACTGCACATCGCGGCTGACGGCGCACTTTCGCAAGAAGTGTGTCGGCGTGACTGACCGGCGCGTGAGGCTCATGAACGAGATCCTGGGCTGTATAAAGTTCATCAAGATGTACTGCTGGGAGGACACTTTTGGCCACAACGTCCGACGTAAGTGGCGATCACGTGATGCTTGGCACTCGCTGTATCATAATCACGATCTGTCTATCTGTCAGTGTGTTCGTTAAGCCTTTTATTGGCAGGTTCCTCTTAGGAAACGGTCAGCTTTATTTAGACATGCTTCAGTGTTACAAATTTGCAACTTAATCCTTCGTTTATCACTGTAAATTAAGACTTATCCCCTGAGTGAACTATAAAGATACCCCTGAGCCTAAAATCTATTTTCATTAGCTCCGTCTGGTTAAGCGTCTCGCTATACAAGCCACTGTAATAAAGGTCATTCTGAATCCCATGTTTTCAAAGTTAATTTCCGGTGGTTTTTATGATGCAATTGATGCCTTATCTCAGAGGAGGGGGCAAAATCAGAAATGTTGGACAGTTGTCAAAGTCCTGCAGGTTTTGTAGTCCTTGTCATTCCAGGCATACTCTATATAGCAGGGGGCTTTCCATCTATTTCTGTTTCTTGCCCATGTGTTGTTGTCAGTCCAACGCTCAACGGCAATGAATCCCTTGTTGGGTCACGAGGTCGTTTAAAGCTGGGTTGTATTTTGGGACGAGTTCTTATCGTTATGACAATTTAATCTCTCTCTCTGTCTCCCTCTCTCCCTCTTTCTCTCTTTCTCTCTCTCGCTCTCTCTCCCCCTCCCCACCAGAGGTGAGGTCCAAGGAGAAGGGTATCCTGGAGCGAGCCGGGCTGGTCCAGAGCCTGACGGTGGGCGTGGCTCCCATTGTGGTGGTGATAGCCAGCGTGTGCACGTTCACCTTGCACATGGCCCTGGGCCATGACCTGACTGCAGCCCAGGTACTGTATGACCGACTGTAAGCGGCCGCACTGTAATCGCTATCTCACCTGCATACCTCCAAGGCCTTCTTTGGAGACAATTGCCATTGCTGGAGACATGGCTGACCGTTCAATGCTAAATGTTGTAAAACATTTCCATGGCTTTGCTTGTTGTTGTTGAAGAGCAACATGTGAGAGCCCGCCAAAGGGATTCTTCTTTAACCAAGACTCTGTAATGGAGATGAAGGCCTCCAGATGTATTTATTCTAGAGTCTGTTTGCAGGCACTTAGTGCCGGGCATTTTAGCCGAGCGTTCCGTTTTATTGCTACAAAAGGACTTTTCAATGTATGATTATGAAAATAGCATTCTCTTCCTTTTGCTTTCCGCAGGCTTTTACTGTGGTGTCTGTGTTCAACTCCATGACCTTTGCCCTCAAGGTCACTCCTCGGGCTGTGAAGTCGCTGTCAGAAGGCAAAGTGGCCGTCAAAAGATTTCAGGTACTAAATAAGCAGCTGATTAAGCGCTTACATTGGCTTGTTCTGTGTATAGCTTGAGTTCCTTGAGCCACATGGTCAAAAGTCACACGTTAGCGGGAAATGTGTCGATAGAGCTGAGGCAGCGCTCTCCCAGCACTGAACCAAAATGGCCTTTGGCAAACGATGGCTCACACCCCCCTTCTCAATCCCCCGTCTGTACAGAGGCTCTTCATGATGGATGACAGAGGGGCGATTGAGCTGAAAATGGCGGATCCGGGCAACGCGGTGGAGTTCCGCGACGCCACGCTGGCGTGGGAGAAGGCCCGCCCACCGCCAGAGATTGCCAGACCAGCGGCACCGGTGCCCACCAGAGGGTTCGGCGGTGGCGGCATGAGGCGGGTGCTACGGCGGGAGAAGCTCAGCCTCTACATCGTCCCCGCGGAGGAGGCCAAGGGGCCAGTTGACGGCCCCATGGGCCAGAGCCTCCTCCTGGGCAACATAGAGCAGGACAGCCCCCAGAGCAGCATCTCCTCCAACCAGAGCATACGCCCGCCCCTCCACAAGACGCTGCACCGCGTCGACCTGCGCGTTAAGAGGGTACCTCCGCCGCGCGCACCCCTACACACACACAGGAGTCAGCCATTGTAAGCTAATACACTTCCTGACGAATTCAGCGACAATTCTCACTGTCCGCTAGCTGTGCGTTCTGTGTGATAATTCGGTGTTTCTACAGAGCCCTGGACATCACCAATATCGCTGACAGGACCTTTAGCTGACAGCACCTTTAGCAGACGCTTTTATTAAAATCTTTTGATTATGCATGTACTGGATGAAGAGGTTTTAATAAATATACCCAGGTCATTAGACTGCTAATGCAACCGCAAACATGAAATAAATATAGATTTTTCGTTCCCGGTGTCAGACGCACATTGTAAAGCAAAGTACTGAGTATTGTATTCACAGTATCTGCTTCCCTTGTTGTGGCCTTCTCCAGGGATCGCTGGTTGGAATCTGCGGAGGTGTTGGCAGCGGGAAGAGCTCTCTGCTGTCTGCTCTTCTGGGCCAGGTGAGGGGGAACATTTAAATAGGTTATTTATTCCAAGCGCGATTCCTCACAGATAGGTGCAACACAGGCAGAATAAAGCAAATGGTTTTGGGGCTCGTTTTGGACCCTGAATGTAAAGCGGTGTCCCTGTTATCCCAGATGACCCTGGTGGAGGGGACTGTGGCGGCCTGTGGAGGTTTCGCCTACGTTTCCCAGCAGGCCTGGATCCTCAATGACTCACTGAAGGAGAACATCTTGTTTGGGAGAGAGTACGAACAGGAACAGTAAGCTTAAAAAGACAACAAGGAATCCCTAGTGGGGAACGCAACTTAGGGGGTGGGTTGTGATTCATCCTTTGGCTCACATGCTTGTTTTTCTTGTTTATCAGATACCGTGCTGTCCTGGAGGCCTGCTGCCTCCTCCCCGATCTGGCAGAGCTGCCTTATGGAGACATGACCGAGGTACTAACTAGACAGGACAAGGGCTTTACATCTAGCCCGTGGGGCTGAAGCTCAGTGTCTTTCCTGCACTTGTGTTGTCTCTGGTTATGGCGGTAGATTTGACTCCCAACAAGCCTGACCTACCTGTAAGCATCCTTCTGCTGTAGAAATGGCATCTGCTATTTTAAAGGTGTAGTAAGTTAAGTGTATTAGCTTACTATACCTTTAACTTACGTAATTGTTGCTGGGCTCAAGCCCTACCACTTCTCTGTGGATGCAGCAACGTATGCCTTCTGTTGCGTATAAGACCTATTAGAAATGCAGCAGACGGAAAGATCTTTTCTGTGGTGGCGTTAACCTGAGGTGCGTTCAAATTGGCAAACGTTTGCAAAACATGTTAAAACTGTTTTCTGTCGCAGTCTGAGGAGGTAATTCTCGGCTAACGTGCGTGGACGCTGGGCTACGGGTTACAGTGTATATCTACCAGTTTAACAACAACATCACAACAGACGGCGTTGAAAGCAAAGGTGTTCGCCGCGAATGCTGGCCCGTATGTGAAGCGTGTTCCTGCCACTCCAGGTGGGCGAGAGGGGAGCCAGCTTGAGCGGCGGGCAGCGCCAGCGCCTCAGCCTGGCACGGGCCCTCTACAGCGGACGGCCCCTCCTGCTGCTGGACGACCCGCTCAGCGCCGTGGACGCCCACGTGGGCGCCCGCCTCTTCCACAACGCCATCCGCAGCGCCGCCGCAGCCGGCAACAAGACGGTGCTGTTTGTCACGCACCAGCTACAGGTGGGGCCCGTTATTAAGGGAGAGACGTGTCACCTTGTCGACCACCAGGTGGCGCACTAGAGCTTTAGCGTCTCAGACCACACACACATAGCCCCGTGAGACTGATCTCCGGTTATCAGTCTGGAACCCCTCCATTCACATTCCATTGCTTTCATCCAAATCCAATTTGTCGATAGAAGACAATAAATACACAGCCATCGTAATCAAACAACATTCTGTTAGAATAATGACAGCCTCATAACAGACGGTCCTCTTAACAGCCTTATGACAGACTGTCTGACAGCCTTCTAACATTATATAATTCAAACCTCAAGGATAATTTATAATATCTTAAATAATAAGATGCCTCATTTCTCAGAACAGGAAGGAATGCTTTATTTGTTTTTGAAGAACGTGGTCAAACCGGCTATGACAACAAAGAGGAGCTCAGATTACAACATACAGAGAAGGGAGTGTGATGTAAACCTCTGCTCAGGACGCAAATACGCCACTATATATTTACAAGGGGAATAGTTTAAAATAGATAACCAGTCATGTGAGTTGTAGTCCTCACCTGTTAGCTTCACTTGGTGGCAGCGTTGTGACACTGTTCAGTGTGATGTAAACCTCTGCTCAGGACACAATTACGCCACTATATCTTTACATAGGAAATAGTTTAAAGTAGATAACCAGTCATGTGAGTTGTTAGTTTCACTTGATGGCGGCGTTGTGACACTGCTCTGCGTGTTCCCAGTATCTGTCGGAGTGCGACGACGTCATCCTGATGAGGGACGGGCGCGTCGCCGAGCACGGCACCCATGCACAGCTGATGGGCCGGGGGCGCGACTACGCCACCCTGTTCACCGGCGCACAGCAGGAGGTGGGGCCAAGGTGGACCGGGGCCCCCCACCCCCACATCCACAGTAACATTGCACATTGTGAACAGATGAATAATGCATGGCTCTGCACAGTACTGCCTGGGAAATGTTAATGCATACAGGGCCCTTTCATTATGTATGCAGGCATTGATTTAACGCCCTGGCTCCTAAAGACCCCTGTCACCCACAGCTCTGTTTAAATGACTTAGCGGCCGGCTATTGTTATGGCCGTAATGATTTGTAAACCCTCCCCTTCACGCCCACACACATCCAGCTTCCCCAGAGCCTGATGAAGAGGAACCTGAGGGACAAGCAGCGGAGGGCAGGAGAGGAGGCGGCGGAGGCTGCTGCTGCTGCCCAGGTCACTGCACCACAGATGGGGGACAAGACAGGAGGTGAGACCTTGCCATTTGTCTACGCCGCACACAGGAAGTGGACCGGCATGGCTGCAGCAGGAGCACACATCACAGATAACCTTTGTTTCTTTGTTTCTTTCTTTCTTTGTTCTTTTTGATTCTTTCTTTTTCTTTTTTATTTTCTTCATTCATCATTCTTTCATTCTTTCTTGTGTTTATCTCTTTTGTTTGTCGTTTTCATTCTTTCTTTTGTTCTGTCAATCTTTCTTGTGTTTGTCATTCATTATTTCTTTCTTTTATTTGTCTTTCTATTGTTCTGTCAATCTTCCCTTCCTTTTTTTGTGTTGTTCTTGAATTGTACTGAGCCCTGGTGACAGGTCTTCCTTGCCCCCAGGAGCACTGATGACGGCAGAGGACAAGGGGCGCGGGGCGGTGGCCTGGCCCGTGTACCGCGCCTACATCCGGGCCGCGGGCGGCCACGTGGTGCTGGCGGCCAACGTGCTGCTCTTCCTTTCCACCACGGGCAGCATAGCCTTCAGCAACTGGTGGCTCAGCCACTGGATCCGGCAGGGCAGCGGGGTGGGTTGTCACGGTTCTCATCTCGTGCGAGGGTCACCTTGCCTGCATAAAGGATGAAAAGTACCCCACGTTTGAGGGAACGCAAGCGTACGGCGGCTTCTATCCTATATAGAAGAGCCCCCTTTATGCAGACTACTTGACTGTGTTCCTATTATTAATCTGAACTTCTGATTTACGGCTGCTCCACATTATGCGTCAAAGTTGCATGCATATGGGCGCAACAGTCTAACTGGTACATTAGTGGGAACTTTAAATCGGACGTAGCGTTACACCCAGGCGTACGCCCAGCTGGTGCACTCGGCTCCGGAACGTTTGCTCCCATAGAAATGTATTATGTTGCTCTATCTTTGTTTGAATTTGGATACATTTGATAACACTGTACTGCTACACTCGTTCCAGTTTACTTCGTAAGTGAGTGAGAAAAATAGCCAGCATTGCGCCAGCGAGTCGAGGCGGCCCACCGAACATTCATCTGAATGAGCGTGAACGGCGTAAACTTAATTAAAGACGAGCAGGAGCAGATGTGTGGCGAAGCTGCCCGTGTCTGCTGCTGTGAAATGTGCTTAGAGCGAAAAAGTTAATTTGAGTGACTGCTTCCCATGCACTTTTCAGATTGTGAGGCTTTCTGTAATTCATTAGAGACAAATATGTTTATTTTTTTTTCCCGCCCTGTCATCGTAATGTGTTGCTCCATCTGCCCCCAGAACAGTTCATTAATCTTGGCGAATGAAACGACGGCGAGCGGCAGCATGAGGCAGAACCCTCACATTCAGTACTATTCCACTGTTTACGTGCTGTCCATGGGAGCTGCTTTCCTTCTGAAGACTTTGAGGGGGCTAGTGTTTGTGAAGGTGAGCACGCGACACCCCCCCCCAACATCTATCCTTTATTCTGCGTGTTGTCTCATTTGTGCTGCAATATGTTGATAAATAGCTTAAAGGTATTCTCAGCGGCTGGAAGCTATATTGCACTTTTTTGTCAAATTCAGTCACCACCTCCTCAATGTTCACTAGCAAATGTTTTTGTTTTGATTGAGTTCAAATAAAGCTTTCTGCAGAATCCCTTTTTATATATTTGCTATTTGTATCTGGAATTTCCATTGTGGTTGAAACTAGCATTACAAAGCATAATTTTGGTTGTGAAACAGTGAAAGCAAAGTGAATGCCCCTCACCCCCTGAACAACTCTCACACGCCACTCCACAAATAGCTGTAATAGGCTCATGCTGTCCAGTCACACAGTCAGTGGCAGGTTTCACACATCACCCGTTGAGTTACTAGAGAGGAGGTGCAAAAATCACAAAAGTGCGTTTAGATTCTACTGACAGTACTTGGTGCTTCAGCATCTGAGATTTACCATGTTCTTTCAGCACATAGCATGTGCGGTCCATATGCTATTTGTTTTAGAGTACACTTACTGACTGTTGCCATGATATAATAAACTATAACGTTAAGATTTTAGCTGTAATAATAATAATAATGTCTATATTATAATTTGTTCCTGCTGCCAGATTTTTAATAGTATAATTTCAACTGGCCATGAGTCAAATAGTGAGTAGGTTTTCAGTGCAATTACTCACTTGGAGGTTTGTGTGTGTGCACATGCACGTGTTCTTCTGTCCCATCGAGGCGTGTTTACTTTTTTGAGCTAACCCCTTGTGACATCACATTACTGAGGTTACGTCCCAATGTTTTTGTGTGCCACTTGAAATAGCTATTTCTCCAAAGACGGCTAATTTCTTTTTCTCTCTTTTTTTTCTCCTAGCTGTGATGAAGTCTTTGGCGGTGTTGAATAATCCTTTAATAGAATAAATGTGTTTTCTCCTGCCACAAGTCATTTCCATCCAATTGGTTATATTGCGATAAGGTCACAACCTTTGCATGTCAGCTTCCCGGAAACTCGTTATGTCTGGACATTTGACAGCTTGTCTCGCACAAGAACGATTCCTTTAACACGTACAGTAGCAGGGCCACGACTGTTTGCATCGATACATCAGCAACACGTGTTGAGGATGTGGTAGCAGGGTGTTATGCACTGTGCTTCTGGTGTGCATGTGTGGGTGTATACGTGCACTCATCCATCCACTCTAGGATTTGTTGTCTCCACATTTGTAAAGCAGCTGTTATCATTGAACTCTCTAGGTTTTATTCAGGTTTATTAGACTGTGTGTGTGTGTGTGGCCCAATCTCAATGTCCGCCCTAAGCCCTCAAGCCCTGAACCCTCACAGACTTTAGTGGCGTCACCGAAGTGATCGAGTGTCCGACGCAAGGGCTCAAAATGCTATAAATAGTAATAAGAGGACAGCACAATGCCACATATGACAATGGCAAAACATGTTTAGGGGCTATAACCGCTCATTTTGTGTCCAAGCATTTTCCTTACAAACGATATAATAGTTTTTTTTGCAAATAATCTATTTATTATTTTTGTCAAAACAGGATAATTAAGCAGAATTGCACATATGTTTGATGAATAATCTAAACAAAGTGTGCAAAATAATAAGCTTTCCACAGCATTCCTCTTACTTCATCTCCGGCGCGTTCTTGTCAAGTCCGTGAGGGCATATTGGGCTGTCACAGGTGAAGTGATTGAGTGTTCTCAACTTCTCACACAGTTTTCAAGCCATGTATGCCCCCTTACTGTAAGGCCACATTCATGCAGACTTTGCCTAAGCACAATTACCCACAGTTAATTTGTTGTGACGTGTTAAACTGGTTTGTCCCCTCTATATAATGTCTCTGGTGCTTCTTCCATAGTGTTCTATTGAGGACTCTCTAAGTGGTCTGTCTCCTCTATATAATGTCTCTGGTGCTTCTCCCATATAGTTCTATTGAGGACTCTCTAAGTGGTCTGTCTCCTCTATATAATGTCTCTGGTACTTCTCCCATAGAGTTCTATTG
>JAODUH010076036.1:0-15853 GCA_027564835.1 Typhlichthys subterraneus
TGCCACATCCTTGGGGGTCTGGGGTATGTTGGTGTGTAGGCTCGTTCTGTCAATATCTTCGGGGTTCCATTCTCTGATTGAGGTGGCTGGGGAGCGGGTCTGGGGTCCCTGGGGTTTTTATATATTGTATTGTTTTTACCAATTTTATATTTTTTTTAATGACGTTGTAGTGTGAAGCACTCTGTGTTACATGAATATGTATGAAAAGTGCTATATAAATAAAGATTGATTGATTGATTGATTATTGTCTTGCCATTTTATATGCCATATAAAGCTACTAATATGACTAGCATTATACCCTGCAATGAGTGACAGTGTCATGTTTGATATGTAACAACCAATCATGTCCGATGTGTAACAACCAATCATGTCCGATTGGTGCTTTGTTGTGTTTCCTATTGGCATTCAGGTCGCCCAGAGGTTCTGAGGCATTGCCATTTCATGCCCACCTGTGCTGTTTGTAAATCTGAGGTTCTGTTTCATTTCTACTGAGCACCAGTGGCGAGATCACCTGTGACCTGCGTGACCTGTGACCTCTGCCCCGGTACAAACGTCAGGCTCACCCAGGAAGTGACCTCTAGCAATATTCTTGTGAGAAGTCCTGCTGGTGACTGTCAAGCTCTGGCGATCATCTGAACTTCATAAAACCGTAGTTAACCATCGTTTTCCTCTCAAACTACAGTACTATAGCTTGGGATGGCTTCACCTCTGTGGACTTGTTGTGTTGTGTTTATCAGTATACACAATATACTCATTCCAGGAATACATTCAAATTAACTTAGATTCCATCACTTACTACACACTTACTAAAAATTACAATCAATCTTGTAAGGATTGATTGTAATTTTACGCTTTCAGTCACAGAAAAAAATGTGTACAATTGTATTGTCATGATGTTCAATACATAATATCAACAGATAAAACAGAACCAGATAATACATAACCTGATTTGATTGACTGAAGTTGATTTCCCTGTATGGCTGATTATTATTAACCACTGATAGAGAATAAATGGCATAAACACAACCTACAATATACTGTGTATGTAAAACAAATTGTATTGGTAAATGCTTCAATACTAATCTAAATGTATATGTACTTGTTTTTGTGTTGTATTACATCATACCGGAGATTACATACAGTAATGTGTTTTAACTATTCTGGATATTAAAAAGCCAACAGTTTAAATGAGACTCAAATGCCTACTGCTTTACAGTAGGCATTTGAGTCTTATTTAACTGTAGAACATCCACTTCTTTACTCAGACAGAATGTTTCCCCAGGGAATGCATACCTCCGGGGTTTGACATAAAAACATTACAAAAACACAACATCTAATATGGAAATGTGTTGAAAAAAAGGTTTTTCTGCTCTGTAGAAAGAACTTGTTTCATGTTATGATGTTCATCATTTTCATTGCCTCAAACCATATCTGATCATATCTGAACATGTCTGAACAAATCTGGGTCCCATGTGACAATATTAATGCAACAATATGTAAGATGAAGGAATAATATGGGGCTGACTGCATTGCAGGTAATCCAACATTCTGTCTCCAATGTATATTATGTCTTTTCTTAATGAAACAAAAAATGATGGTCCAGACACCTTTATTATTTAAGATCAGCATCTTAACACCTGTTTAGATATGAATGTTGGATTTGAACACTATAATAGTCACATACACTCACGCTGCTTTGATGCATTGTATTTTAAGCATGTAAAATGAGCTGAGGCTCTGGAGATCTGTGGGCATTATCGAGGAGTATACCTTTTAGAGGGCAAGGAACCATATTTGGTCACTTCCCTGAACATTCAAAATGGCATTGCCATGCTTCTCTGTAAGGTAGTATAAACACGTGATTTTCTCCCAGCCATTCACAGAAAACCAGGCTACGTCACAGTTAGTTACACCAGAGCATCTTACCAATCAGGAGTTGCCCAGAGCATTTCCACTTCAGGGCACTTTCAGTAAAACCGAAAATATGCTTTTGCTCTCCTACCTACTCTGACATCTACTGTTATAACATCGAAACTAATAATGGAAAGTCGATGAAACTCACACATTATACAGTTGAATAGTTATGCGGCATTATGAGATAGCTGTTGTTTGAATAGGTTTTCATTAAGTTAATTAAATCTGTTCATGAAAATGAAGGAAACATATTTGATCATACCATAAGGGGTGTATTTTTTTAGAAAAGGCTCATTGTGTTTAGCAGCATAAATAGTATATCTTTTTATTTATTTATTTATTTATGCATTATAACTTATGACAATTATTTAGTAGTGCAGCTGCTTCAATGAAGCAGATACCTACAGGACTGGACTGGACTTTGACATGTGAAATAAAAAACATGAAATAAATAAAATTAAAAAACTAGTTTAGGTGGACAAAAATGTAAAATGTTCTTAAATAATAAGTACAAATACATCATTAATGCATATCTTGAATAAATATTTTACCATTTGTGTGTTTTTCTAATATTATATTTAGGAAAAAAACGTACCACAGGAGGGCAAGGAACACTATATAGGCACTTCGTTGACCTTGATTTGCAGCATAACAATAACAGTAATCATGTATTGTAATATCCTCCAATACCACTAGGGTTGTATTTCAACGAGTGCCCCATAAAGGGTTAATATTGACAGAATCAGATAATGTCTCTTGACAGATGTGTGCAGCAGGTCTTTGTGATGTACATGATCATCATAATGTCTGTTTCAGGATGGATGTCTGGAAGGTAAACCAACAATATTTCACTTTCCACCCCAATCTCCCACCTATCTAAATAACCCCCCAAGTCCAATAATCCAATCGCTGGTCAGCCAAGCAGCTGTGGAGAGGCGTATTGCTGCTATTCATATTTCACATTTTCACTAGCATCTTCCAGAAATTGTCTCCAGATGTTGTCGTGTCTCTTCCTTCTTCCAGTGTTCCCATTGAGCCAGCTAATGTGACTCTGGAAAATCACATAAACAAAATAAAAGACGTCAAAAGTACTATTCTAGTAAAAGTACTTTAAGCCCTTTTTCTCTTTCTCTAGCTGCTGTCTTGTTTAGATATATACTTTAATGGAAAGCAAACTGCTGCAGCAGTAAATTGGGGACAGACAGCTACCAGAGAGTTTCATCACGGAGCTGGAAGCACCCGTAGATTTACGTTCAAACGGGCTCTCCCGGATGTCATAACTCCTCCCAGCCTCTCGGTGGAGCGTATCTCCCTGCTCCAAGACGGATGTCGCGTGTGTGTGAGAGCCTGACCTTTGACAGGGCAAACATAATTTTGTGCTCAGCCCAGAAGACTTAGCGATTTCTCTGTTGTCTTAAAACATTGTTTGGTATTGTGAGATCAAGTGTCCATACTGTATGATAAATAATAACTAGATATTTAAACTCACAGTAAAAATGTTAAGGTGACAGATGTACCTTGTTCCCAAACAATCACTTGATAGAGTTAATTTGTGATTAATCAAACATTTTGAAGAATATTGCATCAATAAACAGATGGGATACCTCAGGACCACACCACAAGATCAATTGCTTGGACCACATGTACGTGCGCGCACACACGCACACACACACACACACACAGACGTAGACGTCAATGTGTTTGCTATTAGAGGCGCGACGAGGAAAAGTAGGGTTATGAAGGTGTTAGCTAACACAGCGACCACCTGCAGGTTTAAATTGACCAATTAGGCGGCCAAGTGTTTTCTTACTGGCTAATGCTCTGTAATGAGTTCAACAGTGCAAATCTACCTAGGACCAAATAAAACGCACCACACACGCACATATGCACACACACAAGCACGCACACGCAGCACACGCATGCATGCACGCACACACACACGCACACACACGCGCGCGCGCCTCCTGAACGAGCAGAGAGGGAACACCGACGAGAGAAAAACATTCTTCTGAAAGGTGGACATCACAGGCTGTCATTCATTTTAACCTCTCTCTCTCTCTCTCTTTCTCTCTCTCTCTCTCTGTGTGTGTGTGCAAGATGCTCCCCAGCTCTGCATCAGGTGGAGCAAATCCCCCCTCCTCTAATTAAGATTTCTCTCAACCCACCTCCCCCTGCTCGAATCCCCTCAGCCCAGCCCACAACACGGCCTGAAAACTTCTGCGGTCTGACAAGAAATCAATGTTCGGAGGGGGTTGCGGGTGGTGCGGAGGGGCTCAGGTATTGGATTCCAGGTAGACCCAGAGGTGCTCTGTACTCTGTCCGGTCTGCCGAGCCGCGCTGTCGACCGTCAGCCCTCCGCATCCGAAGATGTGAAGCCTTCGGCTTGCCGGATAAAAATGTCAGCTTCTAATAGGCTCCGTTGTGATTAGCCGAGCTGCAGAGCAACAAATCCTGCTAGAGAATCTGTTAGGAGCGATCTTTACAAGGTCTCAGGGTTTGTCCACAGCCCCCCCTCTCCTGCCCCCCTCACTCCACACCCCCAAAACCTGAGGAGTTTTTTACCAGCCTGGGAGGACAGAAGAGGGAAACCAGGTGATAAATAAATAATTGCCTGAACTTTCCGTCAATTAAAAAAAATGTGAAAAGTGGACTTGGGCACTATAGAGGCTGAATATTCATGAGGCGTTGGTTTGTTACCTCAGGATGGCTTTGTTTAGAGGGAGTTAATCTCCTGCTGAAAGATTGAATCAAAAATATTTAGGCTTTGTGCAGGACTTATATTTGCCTCAAAGTTGAATGTCAGGATCTGAACTGGGAGAGAGATTTATTCAGAGATAAGTATATTTACAATATAATCTCCTGGTGATTACTCTGAGTTTACAAACTCAACAATTGGCTGATAAATTCCAGGCTAGAAGCTAGGCATGGATATTTGACTGTTGAGTTTTTCATTCCAGTACAAGAAGATTGACATCTTATTTTAGATACTTAAGGTGTTTATTTAAATTAAATAGATTTATTTAAAAGTTTAATTTAACAATTCTTCAATTCTCCATAGATCAGGAGACATAATTAGTTTTTTATTTAGAAAGAAAAAACAATTCTGCATTTATGTATTTATGTATTTATCACTTTAGTATCCAGGCCATTAGGCAACCTGTTTGATTGGATTATATATTGACATGGTAGTAGACATACAAGGTGCTGTATCTATTCTGATATATTATTGGTTGCTTGCTGGTGTATGACCTGTCCATCTATTGACAAATGTAAATGTAAATATTTGGTGAATTGAAGCATATTATCGTACAATGATCTTAGCTTACAGTAGCTGACTATACATGTAACAAGGAAAAAACATGCAAACATAATCAGGCATGGCTGGTGTGCAACACAATGTATGGACCTGATATGCTTAAAGGTATATAATAGTTGTAGTGTTTGTACGATACAATGGAGTTGATAGAGGATCTGTTTGTCCCAGGCAAGGAAAAAAAACTGAAAAAGGAAAACACATTACACCTGTACCAAGGATCTTTAACTGGCTGCACAGACACACATTACACCTGTACCAAGGGTCTTTAACTGGCTGCACAGACACACATTACACCTGTACCAAGGGTCTTTAATTGGCTGCACAGACACACATTACACCTGTACCAAGGGTCTTTAACTGGCTGCACGGACACCAAAGGAGAGTCAGAAGCAGATTAAGAATTCATATACACAGTATTTATTTATTAATGCAACCCAAATGGAGCAGATTAAGGTTGGGGTCAGCAGCTCAGCACCAAAAGGCAGCCCTTTTTCACCTCTGAGTCCACTGAAGCACTCTAGCTCCCCCCAATGTACTGGAGCTGCAGGGTGCTCCAGTCCATATGTTGCACACCTATCCTAAAGTCTGCATTAGCTTCCTGTTCATTTCAGAATTGATTTTAAGATCCTTTAACTAGTTTATAAGTCACTTAATGGTATTGGTCCAGAATATTTATCAGATTTGCTGTTATCTTATGAACCTACTGTACTAGAACCATCAGGTCCTCTGGTACAGGCTATTTAATTATCCCTAAAGCCTCAACTAAAACTCATGGTGAGGCGTCCTTTCAATATTATGGCCCGCGCGTCTGTGGAACACCCTTCCTGAGGACCTGATGTCAGCAGGAAATGTAAACATGTTTAAAAGGAAACGAAAGACGTACATATTTAACCAGGCTTTTAACTGAACTGTATTTATTAGATTTTAGTTATTAGTTCATTTATATTAAACTTTATTTATTTATTATATCGTTACTATTAACCTTTAATTTTACTGTTCTTTTTAATACAATGCTATATTATTGTTGTTTTTTAATAGTTTTGTAGTGCGAAGCACTTTGTGTTACATGTATTTGTATGAAAAGTGCTATATAAATAACATTTGATTGATTGAAACATATCCCCAACAATTAGATTAAACTTCGTAGACAGAGGTATTTCATACATGTATCATTACCCTTTACAGATGTCCTAATAGCCTAACAGTTAAATACGTAATCAACCGTTATAGCGGGAAGTAATGGTGCAAGCAGTGTCTGATCAAGGTGTTAACACGGAATCACACATGTCCCCAAAAGTGACTTTATATTTAGATAGATTTATATTTCACTGGTGGCAAAATAAATGGAAACATACAGATAAATGAGCATGATACAAAGTAGCTGGCATGGGTTAAAGTGTAGACTGGCACAAAGCTAGTGTGCTGGCAAATGCTGAGCCAAATTAATAAATAAATTAACAATGAAATCCTAATTTGTTGTCGCTTATTACTGCTAGCTAATAAATGGTGCTTGTAGAACTGTTGTATGAAAACAATATCACACTCAAGGGTGAAATCCCTCTTGTGTGATATTGCTTTAAATAATCTGCACTAATACAATGCAACAACAATGTACACCACTCCAGCCTTGGTAATTCAATACCTACACTAATACTCTCACCGTGCATGCATGGTGATGGTGGGGTGACTGAAACTAAACTTGGCAGTAACGCGACACCAGATTATGTGCGAACCAAAAACTTGTTTTCATTTGATTTCCATCGATGGCCTGTGTCAACCCTGCATGGCCCGGACCGGCCGTATACGCTCCCGCTAATGATTACAGTCCTGTCATAAATTGCTTACAAATGGTTCTGTCCTGGTGAGCTGAACTTCATGACTGCTTTCCCAGATTATCTTATTACAATACCATGCGTGTCAAAATCAATGCTTCACATAGGCCCGAGCTGCTGTACACTACAGCCTGAATACAGATGTGGACGCCTTGCCCTCCCTGGAGTATTAGCCAGTCGATATGGAGAGCTGGAGTTCTGCTGCCTTTAAATATCCACAATTGCCTTTAAGAAGCCAGTCCTGACCTGAGCAACCATCCATCCCATAATCACCTTGAACCGACGGATTTCTTTACAGCTGCTTGCTGTGCTCCAGCCCGGGCTGTTCTGCTTTTAATGAATTTCCTGTCTTACTGCCTCAGAAATGTCAACACTCAATCATACGGTAATTGAATTTCTAAACCGGTCCAACATTTTTTAAAGCAGAGCCATTAAAACATTCTTTTGTTTGCTCTGCCTGAAATGAGGCTGTTGGCTCTGCTGTAATGCTTCTAACATCTGTGCGACGCAGAGGTGAAAAATGACAGAAAAAACGTGAAAGGGCTGGGGGGTAGGCTGTATATTGGCCAGCAGAGGATGGGCAAAAGCAACTGATTAGGTTATGTTAGGATTAGAAACATGAGACGTGACAGGGAGGATCTGTGGAGGAATCTATCGCTGAGTATCTTAAACATACACAGATAATCACAACCTAATTGTAATGATTGTTATTTTATGCTCAACTTATAATTTCATTCCTGAGATATCTGTTGTTTAACTTTACAGAACCAGAGACCCCCCCGACCACACACACACACACACACACACACACACGCACACACACAGCACATCTCCCTCACACACATTCACAAATCCACTTGATTGCGTGTGTAGTGACTGGAGGAGTGTGTAATATTTAATATGCTTCAGTGTACGTACGGCCTGTAATTGCTCCAACAGGCTGATTTGTACTGCGGAGATGCTATCGGGACCTGCAATCGTCAGAAACAAAGGTCTTGCGCACTCGGGCCATTTTAAACACATCGCCGTGTAGCAACTGGGCTATAACATTTTCTGGGAGTAAAATGTGACACCTGACAGGAGTATTATTTATAGATTATATTTCTGTATATTTCATTTTATTCTCTTTGTCTAATTGGCAGCGTCCTGGCCTGCTCTCGGGCTGTGGCAGGCTAACGGGCGACGGGGGAACTATTCCAGCGAACGACCCAGTTCCCAACTCTCTGGAGAGCTCTGAAGAATCGAGGTGTGTACGGACAGAGCCATAAAGGCCCCCAGCTCTCCGTCGGTTGCTTTTAGAGATTTCCAGGATCAGTGTTCTCTGTAAAAAAAAAAAACCTGCCCGTTCCTCTGTGGACACTTATCGCCTGTAATGAACTATGGAGAACCTGACCCGCCGCCGCAGCGCTAACGCCCGGCTAGCTAGCGCCGACGCTAGCGTTAGCGAGCGGTAGCTTGCTAACACCGGCCGAACTCGGTTCTGTTTGCTTTGGCTCGACTCGGCCATATCAACTCAACCTCGGAAGGGATATCAATCACACGAGGAGGCTGTGGCGCAACCTCCTCGATATGAACTAATTTGATTTCTGAGTTATAAGGCAATAAATAACTGCCATAAAAGAACAACACTATTTTTTTCCTTGCCTGGGACAAACCACGTATTGTGCCGGATTTAATTGACTGCAGATTTTTCAGGAACAGCAGCCATCTGCACAGTCCAGTAACATTCCTCTGTGTTTTATTTCTTAATGAAAGCTTTGGACATCTGATTGAGACACATGCAGCCCAAGAAGACAAAACTGTTTACATTTGAGTTTTCTCCGCCGTGCAGCTCATCTCTGTTATTTTTGTGTGATCAGGTGTTGCAGTTAGATCAGGACGGGAACACGGTTCCCCCCGGGGTCCCGGGGGTCATTTTAACACATGTAACGTGATGTAATTGCCGGCTTTAAGTGCAGCCAGTGCCCGGACAATATCCTCCTTTGTGAGGAGAATTGAAGAATATTAGCCAGAGAACTGCCTGGAAGCTCTAATGGAGGGAAAATGGATTGGTTTTCCATTTAGGGGCCGATTAGAATACAAAGCCTGTGTTAAGAGGGGCTTTCTGGTGGCCGGGCCTGTTGACCTCTGCTCTCTCTGCTGTAACTCATGTGCAGGGACCCAATCAACAGGGGGGAGGAGCTTATAACCTGGAACTTGCCTCTCCTCCTCCCAGTATGGGTGTCCCAGTTTGGATAATCCCAGTTAGAGCCACACAACACACACACACACACACACACACACACAGACGCCCGCACATGAATGCAAACTCGTGCACGCACACGCACATGCACACGCACACTCACACACACGCACACACACACACGCATGCGCAATCACACACACACATGCACACACACGTGCACACACACACACATGCACACACACATGCATGCACAATCACACACACACACGCACACAGACGCCCGCACATGAATGCAAACTCGTGCACGCACACACGCACAGGCACATGCACACACACGTGCGTGCGCACACACTCACACACATGCACGCGCAACCACACACACACTCACGTTCCTCTCAGGCAGGTGGGGTTGCAGAGACTTGATAGACACATTAACTTGTCATTTCTAATCGTGTCTGGTCCCAATTTCCAAGTCTGTTTCCTTTAAGTCACGTCAAGCCCAGTGTATTCATACAGCCTTCATAGCTCAACTTGTATTTGTCTATTTCCTTGTTTATGTTTAGTCATTGCTCTGTGAAGCGCTTTGCTACAACTAGCAAACATTGTTCTTAAATTAATTAGTGTACATTTCAACTAATTGACCGCCAGCATCCATGCAGGCAGCTAATTATTGTGCTTGTAATGAACAGTAAAGTGAACTAAGTATTGTAATAAGTTACACCCTCTAATTCTCTTACTAAAGCCCTCAAGGGGGCAATACACTTCGGGCTAACAATTGCACTCACTCAGCATTCTGGCTCGGATGACGATAAGTCTTTCCCCAGACAGGGAAGAGCTCGCCTCAGCGTGAATCCACTCCTACAACATTCCACCGTTTACACCCCGCTCCTGTCGTTGCCCCGGGAAACACTGTTGCTCAGAGGTTTTAGGAAATCACAGTGGCTAAAAATGTCAGCAGTAATAGTATAAAACAGCGTAGAGTGGGGCACTGATGTTGCACCTTGCTTAGGGGTTCTATTCCCTGTGTGGAGCAAGGCAGTAATCATATGGATATGTGGTCTCTGCCTTGTAATTGTGTGAGGGCAGTATGTTAAAACTGTGTGAGAATGTTGCCAAAATAATTAGCGTTCCCCTCACATCGAGGACAAAAGGCTTTTCGTGTTGGCCACAGTGCTGTGTGCCTGCCAGACCTGCTCACACACACCATGAATCACACCAGCTTTTCCCTGATGTCACAGGAAGGAGCGCTTCCTCTCATCCCTCTCGTCTTCCTCATCGCTGGCCTGCCTCGCTTGCAATCCCAGGTAACATCTTGGCGACAAGGTCTTCTTCCATGCTCTCAATTAGAGAGGCAAGGAGGGGCCACACAGGTTAGATATCATAATTATGGCTCTGTGTGTGTGTGTGTGTGTGTGTGTGTGTATATGGGTGTGTTTTCTGTGACTAATAAAAAATAGTTTTTTGTTTTCTTAATTTTTTTATTTTTTAATCTGTGTGTAACTTGTGGAAAATCTGCGCAGTGGCATAAACCATAAACCATTTCAACATTTCAGCTTTGCATACACAGTGCTGCTATAGAGGACTGATAGAAATGTTGGCTTTGTTTGTGAGACGACTCTCCCCGAGTCCTGCTGGGATTCCGGATGAAAAGCCGGGTTTGTTCCCTTGCCAAGGAATAAATCCCCGCCAAAAGCCCCGATCACCTGGTATGATATTAATAATTCTGTGAAAGATTTGCCGTGATAGACTCTGAAAAGGTCTGTTTGCCGTTAAATGTCATTAATGGAGTTCTACTTCGCTTTAGCTGGGGCCTCCGTTCGCTAAAATAGCCCCTGGGCCCCCGTGCGCCAAAATAGCCCCCCCGGTCTCAGGGCAGCGATACGTTTCCATCAGTGTCATCTCTACCCCTGTGGCGGCGGCCATTTTGCCATTTCGAGATGTAATCTCCGCTATTCCATAGAATGCCTCTGCCATATTGAGTGCTGGAAACATCTCCCAGAGGAAAGATGTATTTTAGGTCAGCTACATATTTTGCCATCTGTTCTACTCGACAACTTAAAAGATGTTGAGAGAAAAGCTGGGCTGGGGTTGGGTGTGTAGTTGGACCTTTAAGAAGCCTCGCGCCAGCACACCACTTCGTCCGGACAGGGGTGTGTGTGAGTGAGTGCGTGTATGTGTATGCGTACAGCAGGGGTACACATTTATCATCTTCAGACTACCCAGGACCCTTTGGAGTGCTACATGAGTGACTCTGAGGTCCCGAGGCTCTTTAATAACATGTGTGAGTTATGCAAATTCAGCCGGTCCTGTTTCCTCCACCTGGTCAGGGACAGAGTGTGCAGGGGGCTTCACACTGCTGCCATCACACTGTGGTGTTCATACTAACATCACCCAGTAACCTTTAAACCTTCAGAAAAGTATGTTATAGCAAAATAGATCAATGCCCTACCCAATTTTAAAGGCTCTTATATGTGTTAATTAATTTATTTATTTAAATGACTGGGCTATAAATACTATTTAAATCCATTCTTTTAATTGGGCTGAATACTATAATGTAACTATTTATAGTGTCTATCTATCTATCTATCTCTCTATCTATCTATCTATCTATCTGTCTGTCTGTCTGTCTGTCTGTCTATCTATCTACCTATCTATCTATCTATCTATCTCTCTATCTATCTATCTATCTATCTATCTATCTATCTATCTATCTATCTATCTATCTGTCTGTCTGTCTATCTATCTGTCTATCTATCTATCTACCTATCTATCTATCTATCTATCTATCTATCTATCTCTTGATCCAGACCTCTAGTGCTAGCTTGCTAGCTATTAGATGGATGTTCTTTGAGAAGAGGGGGACCATTAGTGTTTCTGGAAGCAGTTCAAGTCATTTTGATGTACTGGAGGTTTCTCAACAGGCCCCACAAGGGCCTCTGTCTCTTCCCTCCAGCCGGCAGGTGGGTTTAACTATAGACTCTGTCGCCAGCGGCAACGGAGAAGGAGGGTATACTGTGTTTGAAATCACTCTGCCCAGTATCATATCAAATACAAAAAAAAATGTGTCTTGTTTTTGGCGTGGCGAAAAGCACGGCTTCTAGCCGAGAGCGAGATTCAGGCCGGGGGGTTCAGCAGAGGTCGGGAGGTTTGGGAATTGCGGGGCCCCGGGCCTGGCTGACAGGGAGAAATATTTTGTAATCTCCAGGGGGCAGCTAGTTCACATTCAGCCCTGCTTTTACTTTCCTCCCAGGAGCAGAAGTTGGCCTCAGTCATGATGACTTCTCCAGATGTGTTCTTCAGGTTTTGTGCTGCTTTTTGTAGTCCATTGTGAATTTTTGAATACCACAATTAACATCTATAAATCATGTCCCGAATACTTCCTGTTCCATCACTTGGGAATATTCGGGAACAGCCCAATAACTCATTACAAATTGGAGGCTTATAGCAGCCAAAAAGATAAATTGTGTCGTGACAAACCCCATATAGGAAGAGGGTCTCAGCAATTTTAATGACAGCCTGCTTAGTTAAATTGGGCTCGACAATTAATAAAAGCAGACAGACTGTTTCCTTTAACTCTGTTGTCAGAAATCTATCATACCGAGAAAGCATTTGGGCCAATTAGATGCCGATGTGCATATCATACTATTCATAAAATAGCAGGACTAAATCACAAAGACTGAGTATTTTCAGGATTAGATTTTGTACAAATTATTTAGTAATATTTTATCATGTTGAAGTTAAAGGACAAAACATTTCTGTACTGATGTTGTCGTCTTTTAGTTAGTTACAATGTCAAGCAAACTGGAATAAAACAAACAAGAAGAATACGAAGAAATAATAATGTTAATGTTTGTATAATAATAATAATAATAATAATAATAATAATGTATAATACTGTTTTTACCAGGACATACAGTACAATATCAAAACATGGTAGACCATAACATTAAGTGCATAATTAACTCAGGAAAACAATTTCCCCTTGTCAGTCCTAAGGCTGTGTGTGTTATCATTTTAAGAGTCTACATTAGCCGGCTGATGAGCGCTTCAATAAGTCCAAACAGAGAGTTAGAGCCGAGTGAGTCCAGTTCATCATCTCCAAGGTTGTTCTCCAACTTACTTCCTGAACATGCAAAGCCTTCTGGGACTTGTCTGCTGTCAGCACAAGACAGTTTCTGCTCAAAAATCAATAGTCAAGAAAAAGAAAAAAAAAACTTGAATACTAATGTCAGCCTTTCGCTCAGGGGGCCGCCCTGGAACAATATCCAAGGACAATCTGACAATGTGCCTCAGATTCAGGCTCAAATCAATCCTGAGTCATTTGTTCAAGGGGTCGTTTAATAATGTTTTTGAGTAAAAAGAATAGTTTCTTATAATAAATAATAAATAAATAAATAATCCTAAAACTGCTTTAAAAACAAACCAAATACAATCTATTTTAAATAAAAAATGATATTAGATGCAAGAACCCTAGTTCCTTACCATGTTGAGAAAGTATTGTATTTACAAGTTTTGTTAATTATCTTAGAATTTCAGTTTTACGTAATAGATGTGTCCACCAGACTAGGAGTCGCACAGGGCAGATAATGCACGTGATGTATGTTTCACTGGCTCTGACGTCCTCTCTGTAGCGCTGTGTGTGTGTGAGTGTGTGTGGGAGGGGTGTTGTCGGTTACAGGCAGCAGAATTCTACTTTTTTATTATTTAATTAATTGGCTTATATTCATGACTTATCATATATGCAATCTACCATTGCTATACAACATATTATAGATACAAATAAATATATATTAAATGCAACTACTGTATATATATTTATCTATTTTACTATTACACGCACATCTCATTCCAAATGCATTTAAAATATACATTTATTAATAAAAAATGAACACACTCATTAGTACACTGTAGGCATTACATTTATAATTTTCCGTTCCTTGGTTTGGTCATATTTTCTTAATGATGCGTGAGGAGCTGAGCAGCCTTTCACACAATAATAAAATGCTTTTCTCTGTTTAATGACTGAAGGTGTGAAAATATTCAGTACCACTTGCATAGGGAGCACTGATCATTTAATGTGAAATCGTTTCTCGCAGCTGTATCGCCTTGTTTTAACTTGAAATGGCATTGAAAGGTGTTCACACACCTGCGCTGGACAGCAAGGTCACAACAGACCCTCTTTTTAACCTGATTATCAAGTGTTGTCGTTGGTTTGAGGCGTCTGGGACTGACGTCTGGAGTCAGGTGATATTCTAACAGCTGAACAGGTGTTGCCGAAGCACCGCCCACACAGCTGTTCCCGTTGATTGCCCCACATGAGCTCCTCTCTCACAGAGGGCGTGAGAAAATGATGGGGGGGGGGGGTAAAACACTGCAAACAATGTGAGATGAAAATAATCAAATAAACAAATATTAATTAGGAGTTAAGTTTAAGAAAATAAACTTTAAAAAATGAATACATTACAGCATTTCCTAAATCATAACGGTAGCGTATTCCTCAAGGCTGCATGTAATATGTAATATAACTGCAAAGACAGTTCACCATGTGCAATATACAGCTAGCCAGCTTCTTCAGATCATTTCTTAATTCCATATTTGAGGCCTAATAACTGGCAGCGGTGTCATAATGACTTGTTAAGGTGGAGAAGAACATTACAACACCCTGCTCTAATCACTTCCCGGCCTTTGATTAGCCCTGCCCGTGAAATAATGGCTGGCATTTTCGGAGCCCTGTTGGGCGTTCCAGGGAAATGATTTAACGATAGCCCTGCTCCACCCAACACCCCCCCCCCCCCCTTCTATCCCAGTGGTTTTGATCTATATTTTACTGCCTGTCTTTGTCGTTTGTCAAAGGCAGAATGGCTCCTAAAGTAATCTGACATTAGCTCCCGGTGACTAATACCTCCGCACAGAGAGAGAGAGGAGAGGAGGGTTTGTCATCTGAATAAATCATCGCCGCATGTCTCCATTAAAAATGAAAAATAAAAAATTGTTAGAATTGCCCTCTTTATCTCCATCGCCGTTTCAAAGCAATTTGGAAGAGCAGAGATGAGTCCGAGTCCAACAGAGTAACGGCAGTTTTAATGGACGTCAGAACACACAGAACTAGACCCTCCAGAGCAGATCTGTCTCTCTGGGTTGACATTAACTCCAATAAGGCCTGATTAGGCGATCACAGAGAACTAACAACACACTCCTCTCATGCTTAGTGAGGTTTATTCAGTGACCAACGATCATGATCACTTTTCTCAAACCATTTCAAAATTATTTTCAGGAACAGTTTCAAAAACATTCATTGTTATTCATTTTGTATCAAGACAAAATGCTGTTTTATTTAATGAAATAAAAATGTAATACCAACCCCCCCCCCAAATAAAATTCCAAATCTTACGACAAGGAAAATGAAATCTCTCTTTTCCACTTGATATATAAACACTAACGGAGGTGAACAGATTTGATGAACTGCGCATTATATACAGTGTAGCTTTACAGTTAATCCTCCTCTCTCTCTCTCTCTCTCTCTCTCTCTCACTCTCTCTCTCTCTCTCTCTCTCTCTCTCTCTCTCTCTCTCTCAAACACAAACACAAAAACAACAACAGAACACT
>JAODUH010076047.1:0-5000 GCA_027564835.1 Typhlichthys subterraneus
CTGTCAATTTGGCGTCTCCCTTAGAGATAGGGTGAGAAGCTCAGCTATCCGTGAGGAACTCGGAGTAGAGCCGCTGCCCTTTTGCGTCGAAAGGAGCCAGTTGAGGTGGTACGGGGAGCTAGTAAGCGGGAGAAGATGGCTGGAATTTGGTCCAGTCCTTCGTTTTGATTTAACTGATTTTTGTAAATGGTTTCTTTTCGATGCATTTTAGTTTAGTGGTTCTGTGATGAATTTGTTTTCATTATTGTATTTTGTTTTATTTATGGTGTTTATTCAGTATATGGTCATCCAGCCAGAGAGGCTGGGCAGCTCAGGTCCGGCTTTGGGCTTATACCCGTCTGCTGTAAAGTGCTTTACCAGCTAAATACCTTCTACCATTTGCAGTGAGGTGTGAGTGAATAATTGGCATGTTTTGGTGTAAGAAAGTATCTAATCCCCCCTATAGCTGCAGTGCCTTCAGTCTGACAGCCCATACCTTATGGTTGGTATAGTACTATAGCCACTGCTATAGGAGCATCTGGTTTTATATAATATATGGCGTTGTATGTGTAGCTCAAATAAACGTGTATGTTTTAAACTTGGAGCCATCTCTGCAGTCTTTTCTTCATTTAATAACTACTTGTGTAGGAAATCTCTAAATTTACAGTACTGCCATTTTGTTAATGTAGTTTATGATATATTTTAATGTACAGTTTTCATAATGCCTTACATATGCCTACTGTATATCTGTAAAGAACGTCTCCTTTTATTATAATTGTCAGTAGTTTAACGTGTACATAAAAAGTTATGCGCTTAGTTTCTTTTTGAATATTTATTTCTGTCCTTTCATTAAAATCGGCCTGTGGAGTAATTTTGATTGTTGGAATTAGGCTACTGCATATTGTCGTTTCATCCACTAGAGGGAGTCTAACGATCACCAAATAGACCCAGTGTGCGGTTGCTCTGAATGTCTGTTTGTGTCAACGCTTTGTACTTTTTCACTAAAATATTGTATTTTATAAAATGTCGTGTAACCGCATTGCCTTCATATTAATGTTTTATTTTTTTTTTCAAACCTCACATAAAAATAAAAAATGTAGCCTTATTTGTTTAACTGGAAATACATTTAGGATTTCACATTAATTTGACATCTTTACAAACACAAGTCAACATACAGCCTACACATCTCACCTTGTGATTCATACATTCGTAATAGTCTGTGTGGCTCCTATAGCCATAGGGAATGTGTGTGTGCTTGCTTGTCAAAACCCCGTGCACAAGCAGTTCTAGTTCTGCGTCTGTCTGAAAACGTTTTGTGCATAATGTTTCGCTGTGTCTGATACCAGGTGTTCTCCCGATGCGCGTTACAGTCAGCATTGACGTAAACACGGGATGAGTTTGGATCGCTGCCCTAATTCCTCATAAGCAGGCCGCTGAACACATTCCCATCTTCTCCTGTATAATTATTCCTTGTGGCACATTTGGCCCGTTACAACGAGCTGGGGGCGAGCAGGGTGAAAAGTTTAAACTCTAATCATTGTTTTCGTTGGTGCTGAGCGTGTATCTCGTTCCGACAAGTGTCTGTTGAGCAAGGGTAGGCCTGAGCTGAGCGCTATTAAAACGTTCTGTGGTCGCAAACTTTCTACTCATTTTCACAGCATGTTAATAGCCTATTATTAAAATAACACAGTCTATTTGTATATTAGGCATTTTAAACACTCTTTCATCTTGTATAGTTTATAAAACTAGATTGACAATAGGCTAATAATTAAATATTACCCCCCCCCCACCCCCCCCTCCAAAAAAAAAAAAAAAATCATCCTGGCTCAGGATATCACAAATTGTAATTTTATGTTTTTCTTGAAATCATAACCGTAATTGTTGATACATTTGTTGGCTGCCCCTATGATGTTGCTGTGAGACTGTATGTGTGTGTGTGTGTGCAGGCAACGAGGGTAGCAGCCATGTTTTGCTAGATCTTACCCCGGAGTGAAGAGTTCATCTATTTGAGCTTAATCGTTTTTATCGGCCCCATCTGGCCTGAGCTGGCAAAACACACTTCTACACTCCGGTTGTATTTTTAACTTTAAGGGGGCTTCAGGGGTTCCCTTCAGCACTCACAGGAAGTTGGGAGCGCCCTGGTGGTTTGGCGGAGGAGGTGCGCGCGAGTTCACGGCCCTTTCATCGCCGTGGTGCCGACGGCTGAGGAATTCACTCCCAGGACGGAGGAGGAGGAGGATCGCCCTGACTGTCTCACCACATGACAGGCAGGCATTCCACGCGCGGCCGCATGGCCACGGTGATGATGATGTGAAGAGGGCAGGGGGGTGGGCTCAGATCCTCCTGGATCTTGTCCAGCATCTCTCACTCACTTAGTGTAACAGACACATCCAGAGAGAGAGAGAGAGAGAGTGTGTGTGTGTGTACAGGACAGAGAGAGAGTATACTGTAAGGACTAGGGATGGGAGAGTAGAACAGTAGAGGGGGAGATGGGGGGGTGTAAAGTAGAGGAAGGAACAGAATCAGGAAGAGTGAACGAGGGAGGTCGAGTCATAAATCCTACTGTTTGACAGCAGACATACGCTGGGGTCACAGAAACACACACACACACTCCAGATGACCCCGCGACCTCTCGACACCCCGCCCATGGGCTACAGACCACCAGTGTGTGTGTGTGTGTGTGTGTGTGTGTGAGACATTACTTAAAGGTGGAGTCAGTGACGGTCTAAGCTAATACAAAGTCTCCCTACTAGATGTTCCTTCTGTGTGAGCGCTGAAACAAAGAATGCAATCAAGGAGAGCGACGTTTAAAACTAGCAGGAGACAGAATGTGTCCACTTCTCTTGATACTACAAATGTAACTAAAAGTAACTAAAACCCCTCCATACTGCAGCTGTGAACTTGTTGTATTGTTGATGACGTTTTAAGCCCCAGGCATTCATACGATATATAACGCTATTTGCTCGTCTGTCGCGCAACAATATCCTTAGCTCTCATTAGTAGTCGCCTCAAGTTGAGGTCGGTTTATTTTGGTTTCTGCACAGTTCACGTCGCTGTCACCGTTACTTTGCCATTTGTCAATGCTACAAGTTAGACGTTTTTTTTTCAAATTGATGTTCCACGCTCTCACTCGTCGCTGCATTGCTACCGGCGTGTCTCTGGTGTTAGTCTCCGATCAAGTATGCAGCATTTATCTGTATGAAGTTGAAACGTGAATCAGCTCAAGTAAGAACGGGGATTTACTCGCTTTTGCAGCCAGTCTCAAGTGGCCATTCGAGGAACTGCATACTTTGGCACTTCCTTGTTGGGTACGTTTCTCAGCACTTGTCTGCCAAGTGTGGGCTTGGGCAACTCCCCCGGCAACCAATGTGAGCATGGAAGAGTCTTGGAAAGCTGCTCAGGTCTTCTCCTCACATGGTTTGTTGTTGTTATTGATGTTGTTGCATCTGTTGGAATGCCCTTCTTCCGGAACAAAAGGGTCAGGATACTTAATATTAATACTTAATAATACCTAATAGTTCCCGTAAACCACAAGAACACGTCTCACGGTGCGTTCACGCGGAACACGACAGACCGCATATCGTGTTAGAGCAGGACAGTCTACTGGTTAACCGTCTGCCGTTACGTGTGAACGCAGCGTTAGTGTCCATAGAGTGATGTGGTAAATATGGTAAACAGTGAGCATGGTCACTATGGTTTCAACGCGCACATGCGCGCACACGCATACACACACACGTGCACACGCACACGCACGCGGCAGGCTGATCTGGTGTACTCTGCCTGACCTGATGCTATCTGGATACTGCATACTCACGATTGCTACTGACACAGCTGCTCGTTGCACTGTGTGTGTGTGTGTGTGTGTGTGCGTGTGTGTGTGTGTGTGTGTGTGTGTGTGGGAGGGGGAGCAGTGAGCAGAATGGAGAAGAGGGGGAGGAGGAGAAGGAGGAGAGGAGATGAGTGAATGCAGAGGAGAGGGGAGGAGGAGATGAGGGGGGGAGAGACGGTCAGCACAGTGGAGCACTCCTCTGTGAAGTTCATTTGTCAATAAACAGGAGGTGGAAACGTGAAGAAGAGACACACACACACACGCACACACATTCCATAACTACCCAGTCCTGCACAGTCCTAATGGACCCTGCAGCAGCATTTGAAGCAAGAGGGCGATGAGAGAGAGAGAGAGAGAGAGAGAGAGAGAGAGAGAGAGATAGAGATAGAGAGAGAGAGACAGACAATGTGTGTATAAGGCCGTCTCTGACCCCGGCCAGAACAAGAGAAGTTGAAGGACGCTCATAAATATTTACACTACAGGGTCTGCCAGGGGCCATTCTGGAGCTCTATTGTGTTGTCTTTCAAACTGGAAGACATATCATATACATGATAACCTTAGCACATAGATGATAACTAACCCTAACCCTAGCCATCTAATATAGGAGAGTTAGCATTGTGTGTGTGTGTGTGTGTGTACACCGCAATGCGTAATACATTTACAAATGGGAAGTGGAAAAACCAAAGCAAAACGCACTCATCTGAAACACTCAGTTAACCTTCGCTGTTGGTTAATGCACGCTGCAGGCCTGAGCTGTGTGGCGTCGTCGTGTGCAGACACAGCGACAGGCCACTGCACGTATGGTTTGTGTATGTGAGCGTAGGAGCAAGAGCAAGCTCGAAGGCTCAACCGAGGTTGATAAAATCTCTCCGTGCTTCGCCAGAGATTGAAATATTGTGTGGGAAGAAATGAGAAATGCCAGTGCGTAGTTTCTACATGGAACGCATTGCTAATAATGTGTTATTGTGAAATCACTTTATTACTTAATTTATCACTTTCATTACCACTTTATTACTTGTTCACTTTGCTCAGTGTGCTTTTGTTATAGCGAAAGCCCCAGTGCTATATGCACCAAGTTGTGACTAGATGTCACCGCTTGGGGGGGAGGGTTGTCTTTAATCACAGTGTGCCACAGGTTGCCACATGTCATTCTGAAGAAAGCTTGATGATGTTTGAACTCGAGCAAAAACAA
>JAODUH010076047.1:10000-15852 GCA_027564835.1 Typhlichthys subterraneus
CAGAGTATATTATTGTAATACAGCGTAGTATAGAGTTAGTTTAGTGTAGTATAACCTTTAGATATGCGTTGCAGAATATATGATTGTAATATAGCGTAGTATAGTTAGTTTAGTGTAGTATAACCTTTAGATATGCGTTGCAGAGTGTATAATTGTAATATAGCGTAGTATAGAGTTAGTTTAGTGCAGTATAACCTTTAGATATGCGCTGCAGAGTATATTATTGTAATATAGCGTAGTATAGAGTTAGTTTAGTGTAGTATAACCTTTAGATATGCGTTGCAGAGTATATCATTGTAATATAGCGTAGTATAGAGTTAGTTTAGTGTAGTATAACTTTTAGATATGTGTTGCAGAGTGTATAATTGTAATATAGCATAGTATAGAGTTAGTTTAGTGTAGTATAACCTCTAGATATGCTTTGCAGAGTGTATAATTGTAATATAGCATAGTATAGAGTTAGTTTAGTGTAGTATAACCTCTAGATATGCTTTGCAGAGTATATCATTGTAATATAGTGTAGTATAGAGGTAGTTTAGTGTAGTATAACCTTTAGATATGCGTTGCAGAGTATATCATTGTAATATAGTGTAGTATAGAGTTAGTTTAGTGTAGTATAACCTCTAGATATGCTTTGCAGAGTATATTATTGTAATATAGCGTAGTATAGTTAGTTTAGTGTAGTATAACCTTTATATATGCTTTGCAGAGTATATTATTGTAATATAGTGTAGTATAGTTAGTTTAGTGTAGTATAACCTTTAGATATGCATTGCAGAGTGTATAATTGTAATATAGTGTAGTATAGTTAGTTTAGTGTAGTATAACCTTTAGATATGTGTTGCAGAGTATATAATTGTAATATAGCGTAGTATAGAGTTATTTTAGTGTAGTATAACCTCTAGATATGCGTTGCAGAGTACCGTTAGAGTATCCAGACCATATAGCTAAACTGGAACCGAAGATGGACCACTCACACTTCCATGTCACCTGCATCCATTTGCATGACAAGAATAGTGTGTGTGTGAACAGGAAGGTGGAAGAAGGCACTGAGGGCATTTGTATGTATGCGTGCCTGTGTGTGTGTGTGTGCATGTGTGTGTGTGTGTGTGTGCATGTGTGTATGTGTGTGTGCGCATTGTGTGCGTGAGAGAGACTCTGTGAACCCTGCAGGGCAGTTTCAGCTGAAGGCCATAACAGATGTTGTCTGACATATCCAATAATTATCTCTCTCTCTCTCTCTCTCGCTCTCTCTCTAATCTACCCCTAGCCTCTCTTCATCTCCTTCTCCCCCCCCCCCTCTCTCTCTCTCCTTGCTCTCCTCCCTTCACCCACACCTTCTTTTCTTCTCTTCCATCTCTCCCTCTCTCAATTCAATTCAATTCAATTTGCTTTATTGGCATGAAAGTTCAAAGACAATGTTGCCAAACGTAACAAATAAAACAAAGCAACAAATTAAAATACAGACTGTCCAACAATCTGGACATCATTGACATAACTTCCATACAATTTGGACAGTATACAGAACATGGACATCAATGTAACATAAGCGTTATATCCATATACCCATATCCCATATTATATATATAATATGGGATATATACATATCTCTCTCTCTCTCCTCACCTTCTCTCCTCCCTTCACCTACGCCCTGTTTTTGTGTCTCTCTTTTCCTCCCCTCCTAATATTTTCTAATTTATTTCATTCTTCTCTTCCAGCTCTCTCTCTATCTCTCTCATTTAATAATCTCCCTCCCCTTCCCTCTCTTATTCTCCTCCCACTGTTCACGTTCCTTCTCTCTTGTACATGCTGTAAAACCAGTTCTTAATAAAGTCACTTATTCTTAATCCTCCTGTTTTCTGTGCTCCCTCTATTATGTGTGTGTGTGTGTGTGCGTGCGTGGCAGCAGAATATATACATTGTGCGCGGGAGGCTATATAGCTGCCTTAGTACATGTTGACGTTAACACACACTTTATAGCTTTAATTTAATATTAATATTGAATATAAATGTAAGAGTGTTTGGATCTGTAGCTTTAGATAATGTATAGCTACAATGGAATGCCATGGAGATCCTATATGGTACAAACACACACGTTCTACACATCAGAGTTGAGTTCTCTCTACGCATAATCTATCGGTTGGTGTGAATCCATATGTGTTGTGTGTGTGCGTGCATGTGCGTCATGCACCTGGGATTCCTTTTCAAATACAATGACAGCTGCCATTTAATACAAGTAGTTCCTACCCAATCCTACTCAGGTACTATACCCTGCCCCAAACAGACAGTTAAAAACACTCCAGTATTAATGCAGTAATAATACTGTATAGTAGTATAATAGTACATTGTCCACACTGCCACTGTAAAGGTGAGTATAGGTATAGGATGTTAGATCTACATTTTGTGTAATTGGTTATAAATGCCGTAGACCTTTAAGGGGTGGTTGATTTACACAATTGTACTTTCCATCTTTTAGCTAGCTCTCATTGCAAGCAGCTTTCAGTCTGTCTAAACAAATACATTTTGCAGCCTTGTTTATTTGTTTGCTCTGAGTGGAGACAGTAATCCACTAGTTGGGGCTGCTCAGTTAATCTTTCTCCAAAGACTGCTGTCTTTCCTCATTATAATAATTAAGCACTCTTCCAATGACCTGAAACAGGCATTTAGAGAAATCATTATTGATGTGTATCTTTTGTTACTGAGCAACAACACAAGTGACACTATTCTAGAGCGGTCAAGAGGTCAGTTTATTGTTGGACATTACATAAGACGTGATCATTATGTGATAACATTTAAATCTACATCTTCAAAAAATAAAAGTATAGAGCTGGATATTGACCCTTCAGGGTTTTTTTGGTTTTACAAAAATATATGTCTGTTGCATGAGGTTTTATGGACTAAAGTCTTAAATAAGGGTTTCTTCACATATTAACAATAGTAATCTTCACTATAAGCATACAAATCTGTATTTGTACCAGCGCTGCGTAAGTGGATGTTATTTTGGTGCATACAGTGTTTTAGATGGAAAACAGGGACTCAGGTTGTCCCGGTGGTTTAGGAGAATGCTGAATGACATGTGGCATGGCCTAGTAATGGCTTGGGTTCCATACCGATTCCCAGATTATTTTTGTGTAGGATTCTGTATTTTAGCTTTGTAGCCACATGAGCTTTTGCGGTCCGAAAACGAAACCTGACAGGTTTTTTGTTGAAATATACTTGGAATGCGTGTTATGAACAGTGCTCACAAACATTTAAGTGGAATACATTTAAACAGGGACTATTGTAATATGATAAACCATTTTAGTGGTCGATGTAGCTAATGCTCTGGGGGTAAATGGTCAACATTCAGTGGCATTTCCACGTAGATTGTTTTGGCAGTTCTTCAATGCATACTATAGGCCTATGTGCCCATGTTTTTCTTATTGAAAGTACACCAAAGGTGGTCTTTGTTTATTTTATTTATTGATTTTTTTTTTGCCGTAGCTGTTTGCTTAGAATACAGATGACTTGTATCTCTGCTGTGCGACCATACATTTGACATTTACCTTTGATGTCTTTTAAACTTTTTTTGTTTTGTTTTTCGTCAGCATTCATCAAACTTATTTTGTGTTGTTGCAGTGACTTAAAATGTGAAACAATTGAGGTTAACTAGCCACTAGCCTGCAAACTAACATGTTTAGCTACATGAGAGGGAGACAACTTCTGTTAACTCTTGCATTTAAAAAGCTTACTGTCCCAATTAGGACCTCGGGTTGAAAAACAATACGACCACACCTGCTCTTCAAAAGGAGTTTTAACACCGACATGCCGACTACACGCTCCTGTCAACGTGTACAAATCACTAATTTCTACAAATGAAAATAAAGAAATCCCGGAATGTTACAACAACCTTGCTCCTTTCCATGGCAACAGGGGGTTCAGGTGCCCAGAGGTCGTGAAGCTCGTCCAGCGCATAAATAGACGTGCACACGCTTTAAATAAAAAAACTTAAATAAAGGAGAAGGAAAAGGAAAAAGAAAACAAGATTCCAGATTCCAGGAATGTTGTTTTTTTTTCTTCCCTGAGACAGAGGGACTAAAAATAAACTGAAAAAGAGTGGAAATAAAAACTTGGTCTAGCCCTCATAGCACGACCACTCTGACCTGCCATGGGCCACCAAGACCCCCTCCCACCCCCTGGTATACCAGCCCACCATCTGACCCCCGATTCCCCCTCATTTCACAAATGGCCCACCCCCTTATCGTGTCGAGGAACTGCCTTTGAACCAGAAAACCATCCACAAAGGGAGAAGAGTGAGGTGGGGGCTGGGGAGGTGGGGAGGTGGGGAGGTGGTGGTGGTGGTGGGGCGGGGGGGGGGGTGGTAGGGGCTGGGAGGGTCATCGCAAGTTCTCAGAGCGATGTCGACCTGATCTGGTCTGGATATATTTTAGGGCTCCGGAGAGGAAATATAGAATTCCTGTGATGGATGAAAGACTAGCTGAGCTTCAAATCGTCTGTTCTAAACATTGTGGTGTGTGAGAGTGTGTGTGTGAGAGATAGAGAGAGAGAGAGAGAGAGAAAGAGAGAGAGAGGAGAGAGAGTGTGTGTGTAAGAGAGAGAGAGTGTAGTATCCCTCTCCCAATCTTTCAGTCGTTCTCCATTTCTCCTTGCATCTCTCTCTCTCTCTCTCTCTCTCTCTCTCTCTGTGAAAAATGGCGTTGCCCTCCTCCCTCACATAACTGTGGAGAAAAAGAGGTGAAAGAGAGTGAAGAATTATGATGGACACCGATATAAAGATGGAGGGGTGCGCTTTTTGAACGGGCAGATGAAAGGCCACCTCTCGGCGCGGCCTCACCACTGTAATCTCAGGACCCCCTTCTTTATCGACTGAACTCGTCTCGACCCCGGCTCTGCCCTCTAAGCAGCCTCTGCCGCGTCTCTCTAAATAAAACCCAATGGGCTGCTAATAGCTAATCTGATGTCGGGTCGTGGCTCATGGCAAGACGGGCCGGTTCACGCAGAGGGCAGCAGTTAACCAGACGTCAAGATGGGGTCACGCAGAGACCTCACAAAAAAAATACAAAATACAAAAAGAGACAGGGTGTTTTTACCTGCTACACAGAAACAACAGTTTTTTTCCAACAGTTTTCCAACCATTTTCCAACTTTGGTAGTTTTGGGTACATCTAGGCTATACCTTATTAAGTAAATTGTAATTGGATCTGTTTTACAAAATAATATAAGGCCCTGTGTGGTTTTGTGTGTATATAAGAGCATTAATAGCTATTTAAAGCATATTTTTTGCTGCAAAGTCGCACCTTAACCACATACAATAAGAAGAAGAAGCTCTCTTCTGGACCATCCACTGCTGTTTGAAAGAACATATTCTCCTTCTGAAGTCCTTTCACTAGAAACACACTCAACATTGACAAATGCATGAGATAGCTGTATATATTCATTATCATCATTTGGAAATGCATATAGGCTCTGTTCGAACTAGGTTATTTTTTACCTACAGTGTATTTGCCTCCCTAATGACACTGGGCCTGTATAACTTTTATTTTGTTATTTTATTAGTAACCTTATTCTGTAAGTTTAAGTGTTTTTTAAAGACATGAACCCATGCCCCTAACCCTGGGCATATGTCCATATATGGGCATGCTGATGTCACATATACCGGGTCTATAACATGCTGTAGTCTCCATAGAACTATATAAATAACTAGTCTATAAATATAATGTAATAAAATGTA
Organism: Typhlichthys subterraneus; assembly: GCA_027564835.1. Lineage (NCBI taxonomy): Eukaryota > Metazoa > Chordata > Actinopteri > Percopsiformes > Amblyopsidae > Typhlichthys > Typhlichthys subterraneus. Next base: position 15,731 of record JAODUH010076047.1, read on the forward strand.
CATCCATCCATCCATCTTCATCCGCTTATCCAGAGTCAGTTCGCAGGGGCAGCAGCTCCAGCAGGGGACCCCAAACCTCCCTTTCCCGAGCCACATTGGAAAGCTCTGACTGAGGGATCCCG
>JAODUH010076058.1:0-15851 GCA_027564835.1 Typhlichthys subterraneus
TACAAGCTGTACAATCACTACTTTACATTGCAGAAAAGTGTAATTTCTTCATTGTTGTCACATGAAAAGATATGCTCTCACATATTTGCAAATATGTGAGGGGTGTACTCACTTTTGTGAGATACTGTATCTCCAAGGTAACCCTAGGGAAGATAATGAGGCCCTTTTGATTGACAGCGGCGGCATACAGACTCAAGAGTTGGGGACATAGTGGAGACAGGAGAGAGAGGTCACTGTCGGGGCAGAATAAATATGGATGGACCAGCTCTTATACAGTCAAATGCGGGCCACATAGCTACAAGAGCAATCTCAATCACACACACACAAGCACACACACACACGCACACTCACACGCGTGCTCACATGCGTACTCACACGAACACTCACACGCGCGCTCGCACACACACACGCACATGTGCGCACGCATGCACACGCACAGACAGAGACGCACACACACATACTCACACACGCGCTCGCACACACACAAACATATACACGGCCACACACACGCACACACACACGCACACACACACACGCACTCACACACACATGCGCTCGCACACACACACGCCTTGATCCCGGGGCGACACAGAGGGCTTCTCTGTTATAGGAAGGAATTTGAGCGTGCTAGAACTAATACCCCTGTCTGGCCACGCCCCCTCTCACACATGGTTTAAAGGATTACCATGGTGACAGGCCGAGAGAAGGACATCACATTTGGGATTAGGCAGAGGCTGAGCTGAGCCAATTTTCTGAAGACTATACTGGAGAGTCACAGTCAAAGCGCCAAGAGATTCCGGCGTCGAATTCAAGTCATCTGTCTTTGTCAGTGCTTAAATAATTCTGTGGTATAATGATGCTGTGATAAAGATGTGGTCTGTCTGTGTCAACAATTAAGCTGTTATGTTTGTTGGCGGCTAGCTTGATGACAAATGTGATGTCGGTGGGAGAGTCTAAGCTAATTCTGTCTTCAATTTATGCTCATGGCAGAAGAGACTTGATAGGGACTAAAGTGATTAGAGATCATTTCAGGCAAACCTCTAATAATGCAGTTTGCCAAGAACTTCACACACACACACACACACACGCACACGCACACACGCACACGCACGCACACGCACACACACACACACGCAGACAGGCTTGCATGCACACACTGCTCAGAGAGACTAGGAGTAGCATATTGAATACTGTAAGGTAAAATTACAGTATAGCAAACTTTATGAAATGTTATGCTGCAGTGACAATCCGATTAACTCAATTAATACAATTAAGACAAACTGGTAAGAAGTATGAGGTTGTGATAGGAGGATAAAAGAAAGAGGTGGAGGGACATGTCGTCATCTAGATGGAGGTAGTCTCAGCCTCTGTCGTTTTAAATAAAATAAAATACATTAACTTGACTTTAATTATCTCTATGTCACATAAGCGATGCGCTCAGAATGTTTAATACATTGGCCCCTGTAAGCAGAGGTGTATGGATACGGCAGACAAGGCAGGCAAGTGCTTGGGGCCCCGAGCTGGGAGGGGCCCCCGACGGCCACTGAACAACGACATGAACTGCACTGAACCATATAGTTCTATGCACTGAACTTTGATAATAAGTGGCAATGCACAGTAGCCTACTGCAACGACACATTATAAATTCTCCCTAGCCGGGGGATCTCTGACTCGTCTAAGGATAGAACTAGGCCAAAATAGTGCCTAACGCTTAACGTTATGTGTATTGGTTCTGTCGGAAACAATGCTGCACGGGCGCAGTGCGCAGTTTGAGAGGAGAGTCTTCGCCTTGCCAAGTTGTGCTGTGGCATGGCAATGCCAATATGATGAGGTCGTAACCCCTTGATAATGAGAAAAGAAACACCAACAGCAACACCTTCCTATAGTAACAGCATCAAGATCACAGCAGGTACCATAGCTCTGTGATTATGACCACCATGCACTGGCCAAACATCCTAAAGTGATGCGGCACGCTATGAAATAGTGAAGAAAGGAGCTGCTCAAATCAGAGATATAGTGTTAGGCTTATCCCTAAGCCTAACAGGGTGGGTGTAAAGGCCCCTATTCACCTCTTTGCCTTGGGCCCCCAGACACCCTTGCATCGCCCCTGCCTGTCATGTATGTAAGTATGTCAGCAATATCAGGAAGTGGTGTTGGGTAGTATTCATTGGTTTTTAGCATTGTCACTCACAATACTGTGTAATTAATTCTGGTATGACCCTACTGCATCAAATAATATTATAGTCTTTTAATTGCTGAGCTGTAAACACACATATGTAGACAAACAGATTTGACCTACAAACAACCAGACTTGTGGTGTTTAGTTGTTTATAAGTGTAAAGTCCGATTTGGTCAATGAACTATGTGCTGTAGCCATTACGAATGTCAATCACAACACCTCTCCTGAGTAGGCGTAGGCGTGTTGACGCAGTTAGCCGACGCTGTCGCCCAGATTTTACGCAAGTGAAGGCTGACTCTACGTGACTAAGATAGAGGTAGAGCTGGAGGAGGTGGAGGAGGAGTGGATGTTGGTAAGGAGGAGGTGCAGAGTCCAATCTGGAGTGTGCAGGTGAAGTGTGACAGCGGTGTAATGGGGAAGATGGCTGAGGCCCCCCTTTTTGTCACATCTCATACACTCTCCATCTCCTCTTAGATCCATCCATCCATCCATCCATCCATCCATCCATCAATCCATCCATCCATCCATCAATACATCCATCCATCCATTAATCACTCCTGTCTATAGGTCTGTCACACAGAGCTCCCATAAAGTCCACAGCTGCTCTGGTAGTCTCCACGAAAGCTAAAAACAATACAAGGCTATAAAATAATATATGACAATCATAAAATATTATTAGATAGCGTCTTCCTGAACAGTAGTGTAATAATGCAATACAAAATGGCACAACAAGTCTCAGGGCTGGCTGTGCCACAATTAAAATCATACAGTGATAAAATAGTCAGTCAATATCCTCCAGTGACACACACACCTCACAAGAAAACGAACCTCCGGTAAGAAAAAGGGGAGGTGCTACCTGGCCACTTATACAGTACCCATTATGGGCGTGCATAAGGACAATAACATGCACAGGAGGCCTACTCTGCTACACCCATGCTATAATTAGAGGTTGCAAAAGCGAGGTGAATTAGTGGTGGGAGTGTTTTTGTTGAGGTTGTTTGAAGTGGATTAGTGGACAGTGCTGCGCTGGCTGAGCCTGCCTAATGATCCTCTAAGACGATCGCATCTGCTGACAATTCTTTGGCAACCAGTAAGTGGTAAATCAAGCACCCAATTGGCAAAAGATGCATTTAGTTAGTTGGATGCCCAAGCATGTTGACATACTGTATGCATTACGTATTGTACGGTATGTGGTCCACCAAGGGATCAAAATCATCTATCCCTGCCTCTCCCTGCCTCTCCCCACACTTTTAAGCACCTGGTTGGGGCTCTGGATGTACCACCGGGACCTCTGTGACTCTATACCCGCCTGAGAGTGCTTCCAAGTTGGGTACATTTTCACCGAGATCCCAGACGGACCTAATATCTCTAATTATAGCATGGGTGTAGCAGAGTAGGCCTCCTGTCTGCATGTTATTGTCCTTATGAACGCCCATAATGGGTACTGTATAAGTGGCTAGGTAGCACCTCCCCTTTTTCTTACCGGAGGTTTGTACTTGACCTGCTCAAGAATGTTCCTAGGTTGGGTACATATTCATCGAGATCCTAGAGTTCCAGAGATACAATTTCGACCTCCGTGACTTGGTACCCGCTCCTAAGTCGGATACATTTTTAACGAGATCCCGGCAGAGCTCTGGAGAGGTGAATGTACGGTTATTTCGTAGTCAAGATATGAGCAGTCAACTTGATTATGAAAAGGCCTTGGAATGAGCTCTTATAAATAATCTGAGATATGTTCACATAAGCATATCACATACAATGAATTATGACATCAAGGAACTGTGTCAAAATGTGGAAAAGGGGCAATGTGTTCCCTTTAAACAATGTGGATGGGAATCTTAAACTAGCAAAGACCCTTGAGTTGGAGCTTTTCACCAGGTGTAGATAGGGCACATTGTTTGATTGTTTGATTTTAATGGGGAGATAATATCTACAGTAATTGTGATTGTTGTTGCCCAATGATTATGTAAGCATGTTGACTAGCATTGATTCTTGTTAGTCCATGGTGACATAAACATCACAGTAGGCCTATCGCATCATCACGTTTTCAGTGTTACAGAAATTACGAGAAATAACTCAAGCAGTTATATACAGGAGTAGAGGCTTAAAAGTTGAGACCTTTTGCTCACAGTTTGGTAACCCCCCACCTGAAAATCTTTCTCCTTTTATCTATTTCTTTACTTTTCTCAGAAATACACTGCCAAATCACTTGAGTTATCTTGGACCTTTCAGGTTTTGAAATATTGACTGATGAAGCGGTTTGTTCTGCTAATAGCAAGGGAATATGCATAGATACATGTAGATATGAAATGTGCTAGCACATTTTGACAGTTTAACCTTGTTAGAGCCTCATACTGAGTAAGTGATGACGCACAAGCTGTCATGTTCATGGTGAGCTCTGTGACTAAACCAGGGGCACAGTAGGAAGGGGGGCAGGGGAAATACATCCCCCCCAGTTTTGTAAAGAACTAAATCATCTACACCCCACTTTTGAAATTTTTTTTAGATGTAGCTTAACTCCAGTTATATTTGTTTATTTGCCTACTTTGATGACCATCATAAGGCTGCCAGCTTTGGCAAGTCCACTATAGTCCACTATTCAATGCCCCACCGCCCTTGGTTGTTGCAATAGGCACGCCTGTAAAGTAAACTATTTGCACCTGGCATGTAGACTAATGGTGTTTGATAACAGTTAGATATATTCCAAAGGAAATAATAGCACATTTCTCAAATAATAGTTGTGAAATATCAGAGAGAAGCAGACAGAATTACAAAATGCTTTTGAGAGCTACAGTATCTGATAATTCCACCAGTCTCAATGCAGATCTTGACGTGAATGACAAACATGTAGGCTAGACTACAGGAAAAGCAATATCCTTACATAACAGGGTAAGTCAGCCTACATTGTTTAATTTTAAGATAATGCTTAGTTATGACTTCCTATAGTTTTCATTATCTTGGCTTGCTTTAGACATTTGTTTAGCACCAGGATTTGTCTCACATTGATCTGGAGCTCATAATCTACTGTACCATACAGTAAAGGTAGTTTTGGTCTTGGATCAACATACCATCCCTTTGATGTCCTGCTCTTGTGTTTATGTTGGTATGTCCTCTTGCATTTTTAGCTTCAGAAAAGCTAAAAAACATGACATCCTCCTCTTAAGGCTTTTTGGATGCAAAACCATGTGTAGTCTAAAACGTGCACCATTTCGGCATTTCCCCCTAAAAGCTTGACAATTCCCCTGCGCATAACATAGGTTTGTACATTGATCGTTCTTGTAAGGGGAATATTTCAGAGGGGTTTGCTTCTTTTTTTAATAGGGATATATATAATGGCATGTGTTGTTAACCAGTGATCATGTTGGCATGTAGTCTATGTCATAACCATGTGTAACGATAAACAATGTCAAGACAGTGGCGCTGCAGCTATAAACTACATGAATCTTAATCTCAAATACTTCAATACATTCGATGACTCTGTCTATAATACATTTTTGGTGGTGACCTTGTAATGTGTTTTTCTTTCGCATGGGGGAGCGGGGTTCAAGTCCCGGCTGGGACAGATTTCCCTCTGCTGTCATATTTGGTTTTAATAACTAAAAGCATAGTTGTACAGGCTTAAAAGTCTCCTGTGCCACTGGACTAAACCTCTGGCATATTACAAATTATAGCTCTTACAATGTGTATGAGAGATGTATATTTGTATTTACAACAATTTTGCACCCTTTGTTATCTATTGACACTCATTGTGTGGTTAAAATGATATGTTTGGGCAGTATACTCCTCCATAATGTGAGAAAATGATCAAGACACACTAGCTAGAATGTCTGTGAGCATGCATCACACACAATCCATAACATTCCCATGATATTTAGTTTTGTTGAGTTGATACTGAATAATATTCATATGCCAACAACACTGAGACACCTACACACCAGAGGACAAATTACACAAGGTGTAGTTGCAGTATTTTCACAACACACACTGGAGATGGTTATGATTTAAAAATAATATTTAAATGACGCCCTTCCCAACTCTCTGTTAGGCAACCTAAATGATTTCTGGTCTCCTCTCATTGTGGGTTCAGCCCAGTGAAGCCTTCAGCCTCATTTATCATCACAAAGGATGAGCTGCTGTCAGTAATGGCAGTTAAGTGCGTTTTGGTGTTCTAATGGCGGTGCTTTAAACTCTGTCTCCTCCTTTGAACATACACAACTTTGTACATTAATATTCCCATTTAATTTGGTGATGGGTGGCATGTACACACCACCGTGTTCAATTATTCACTTCATATCCATACTTTGTAGTCCCTGACCTGATTTAGTCCCAGTTCTATATGGACTGGTTCTGCCTCTGGAGACGGGATTTATTGCTTTGGCTGCTAGAACAACGGTATCAGGTAGACGTGCGTCACGCGTGCAGACACACACACACACGCACACGCACACGCACACGCACACGCACACACTCACACTCACACTTGATTAAAAGAAAATACCTGTAGCTGTAGTTGTGATTTGATCCATGTTTTTGCAATTTTCTGCTTAGCTGAAACCCCATAATTGGAGATAGATTTATTCTCTTTTTTTTTCTCTAACAGTGTTGGTTTGGCACGTAACGACATATTTTTAAAAGCACGGGAACCTGCTGTTCTGTCACAGCTGATGTCAGTGTTCTTAACGTATTCTCATAACATCTGTGTAATTTGTCACTGATTGCAATGGTGTATTCATTTATTGGTCCCAAGGGTAAATAAAATGACATGAAGTAAAATACTGTACTCCCTGGATATCACAGAGTGAGAGCGTAGGCAGTCAAGATGGATAAAAGCCAGTTTTTTTCCCACGTGTCAGCATTTAGATCGGCAAACAGTATAAAAAAATAAAACGGTTTACCTTAAAACGTACATTATCTTGTTGCCTTTACGCTGCTATGTTCAGCTAAATTAAAATGTAATATTTATTCAACATTGATAGAATGGCGTTGAAGTTGAGCAGCTGTGTATGTTTGTGTGTCCAATATGCATGTGTGCTTTATATAACTGTGGCTATGCTTCAAAACACAACGGCAGTACTTCTGGTTCCGCTAAACCAAGGAGTTTAATTGTGAAGCAAACATAATTATGCATACTGTAAACTACATATGAAAATATAAAATATAATCAAAATGAGAGGGTTAAAAATGTACAGTATGTTAATTTACTTCAAACTGCTTCAAAGCAATTTAACCAAGTGAAATTGAAAAGTTTTTTTTCAGTGTATGTGCACGTGTATTGTACTTCCGACAGCAGTTGCAGATCTTGGGTAAGCGATACACTCTCTGGGAACAGCATGCTAGGATGACAGTTCTCACATGGGGAAACTGTCAGAGGCAGCCGTCAGCTGACAGCTAGACCAAACAGGCACACTGATTACACTATCTGTCCCCCTCCAGAGTCTAAACCCACTTACATAATGTATTAGACCAAAGGCTGCCTCACTGCCCCATTTTCTATATGCTCTAGTTCAAGTAATTTTAAATATAACTTTAATAAATGTACTAATGAATGCCAAACAATATTTCCGTTTCATTTCAATTCTGTGATTTCTTTTTCTGGGTGATCAATGCGTATTTACTGATGTTCTGAGAATGTGAAACATGTATTGAAATTATTATTATAATAACATTTTCAGGGTTAGTGTAGAATACAGTATCTACTGCATATACACTATCTGCCAAAAAGACTGCAACACACTCATAGAAATCTGTCATCTTCTAACACATACACACACACACACACACCCGCACACACACGCAAACATACGTGCGCGCGCACGCACGCACGCACACACACTCCCACGCACACACACATCTTGACTGTATGCCGTAAGTGCACTGCAGTCAGGGATTGAGACAGTGAATGTGTCAGATCAGGATTTTAATTCAATCTTCTCTGGCTAGCCATGAGTAGGAACACTGAAATGCTTTCTCCTACATGTTGTTTGGTGCCTGGCAAAGTTATTGGGAAAACTGAGACACATTTGGAATACAATAGCAGCCAAAACAATACAGCTGCTCAAACTGAGCGAATGATTTGGCGTCGTCATATTTTACAATAATATTTATTATTTTTTTATAGATTCTTCCCCCTAACTTTGATTTTTATATTTCAACAATCAGGCTATGGAGCTATAAATGTTTTTATTTTATTTTATTTTTTATCCATTATGTGTAACAATAATATAATACGGCTGTAATTCTCACCAATACATCACACCAATAAATGTCAAAGGAAAGTTGTGTGTACTGTATATAAGACAGAATAATTTTACTAGATAAAACCCCCAGGACTCCAATAATAACAACAAACAAAGTATTTTCATAGGGGTATACTGTACTACTAATACTAGCTCCATATTTATACAGTTATAAAGCCAATAGCAGCTGCAATAGAAATATGACAAACATGTCCCACCGTTTCCCACAACTATTGTCTGCAGCTTGATGCACTTCAATGTCTTCCCATGTCTCTTGAAGCAGATGCTCAGGATAGTATTGGGTGCCACCACTGTGCAGTTAGCATGCAGGGTGAAGCTATGATTGAGGAGACCACATCTAATCTCCCTGGATACTGCGTATATGTGTATTTACAGTTGTAAATAAGCCTGGTGTGTCGTTTATCTTATTTGTACTGTTATTTTATCTATTACTGTGGGCTTTTGATTTCAACAGTGGGAGAAAATAAATTGAACATAGATGTGTGCATATTGGCGTACATTTATGCATATCTGTCTCAACACATGCTAAGGAATTCTTTACACATTCAACAAATAGGTGAATTATCAAAATTCTTTAATTTATTTTATTTAAAAAAATTTGTTTTTATATATATAAGCTTGTTATCTACCAGCAATGATATGTCTTGTTACTTATGGCACCTCAACTGCCAGGTAAGAGCTGTGAGTGGAAGTCAGACAGTTTCACTGGCAGGCACTCTGACTTGTTTGAGATAATCTTCCAGCATGTACTGTACATAGAGTTTAAATTTGCTTATTTACTGTAGGTAAGTCTTGTTGACCATGAAGGTCAATAATATCCTGACTAAAGTCAATGGAGATGACATTGAATTAAAATAGTAAATTGGATAAGAAATTTGCATGTACAGTAATATGCAGGTATCCTGCAAATTCTAATGAGTATAGAATATCACAGCTCAGTAATGGCTCATTTTGCCGGTGGCATGTCTGGGTATAGACCCTGCTTGACTGACTCTTCTCTCTAACTATTCCTAAGTTTTGCTATAGTCTAACTACTGTATGCAGTTTGCTGATATCAGCAAATGTTCAGCAGCATACTGTAATACTGCCTATAGTTTCAACCTGGCACTGAGGCAGAAGAATGTAAATGAAGACTTGGAATGAAATATGATATATGCATATTGGATACTTGTAACTCCCTGTAAATCCAGACAAAAGTTATACTATCAGGGTGATGTCAATCACTTTGACCCATACAGAGGTCCAATAGTTATAATCTGCCAAATACATTTGCAACACATGGGTTTACAGGGACTATTTTATTTTTTAAATTAGGATTAGGATTACATTTATTAAAAGCCCAATCCACACAACTATTCTATTCACAGAAAATCTGATTGCTAATTAGATGTCTTGCTTCTCTAAAGAATGTATACGTTTTAGTGAGAATGACACCCTGGATAATTTTGTCATATTTTCACGTGTAATATCCAGTTTATGCATGTTTTCTGTGTTTAGAGAGAACGAGAGAAAGACAGATAATTATCCATACTCTACAGTACATATTGATACTGTGCCTATGCCAGGTAACCTCATTTGTCATCAAGTGTATTGTCATATTTCTCAATTAAACTGAACAATAATTGATCATGTGCATACATTGTACCTGCAAATGTTGATAGTATCCAAGCTTGTTTGTATCATTTTAATTTGTCAGCAGGGGCAGTAGGTTGTTTATCTGTAATGTAATATTATTTTGTAACACAATTGTCTTCCCACTGCTATGGGAAACAATTACCTTAGTGTAACCCTTATGACCCATGCCATTTAAATGTCAACCAATGACCTTCCATTGTGACATTTTTAATTGTTTGGTCAGAACAGTGCTCATGTACATAATTTCACTCAGTGTAAAATGTGCACAGTGTGCACACATACACTGTAATAATCAGCATTGCAACGGGACACAAGAGACCCATTTTGTAACTCATTGACACAATTTCATCTGTTCTGGATTCCTTACAGCATCGAATGCCTCCATAATTTATTGGCAAATGCTGGAGCTGAAAATGAAATACTTTATATTGTGGAGCGGCTGAGTTCGGAAAGCCAAGTTATGACAAAGCACAGCGGCCTCATAATACCTGCAGAGGAGAGCGTTCTTTGGCAGCGACACATGATACTATGAACGCAGGGCAGTTGCAATGGGGTCATGAATATGGATGAGACATTATAAGGTAACGTGGCCTACCGTGAGCTAAATTGAGTGGCATAACGAGTATTCTCACACCCACCGACTTATGGCCCACAGAGGTTGGGTGGTGATGTTGAGAAGACATAATGCTGTTTTATTTATTTCACTCATCTCCTGTTGAATCCAACAGGCCATAAGGGTTCTCAGCAGTGCCAATTTGAACCAATCTCAAGCTCGTCCTCCCCATTCCTCTCACACTCAGTTGCCTTTTTTTACATTGCCTCTTTACATGTACTATATAATTGAAGAGGCTGCATCTCATTCAATGTTGTTATACAGTAATTGCAGCTAAGCATGTGTATAAGGCATATATATACAGCTGCCCACATGGAACAAAAGAAAATACAAATCTATATAATTTAAATGTGCTGTACAATCTATGTAGACATACAATATTTGTGTATGTGTGTTAGGGGTTAACCCCAGGGATTAAATTGGGTCTAGGAGACATAGGAGATTAACACTTTCAGTAGGCTACCCGTTAAAAATAATGATTTGACAGTTATTAGGCAATACAGTTGAACATTATTTTCTCAGACGTATCATTATTATAAATGTATTTTGGGCGAGTAGGCCTAAGTACAATATCTGGATATTCAGTTTTTGCACTTTGCAAATGTCTACTGTGGTCTACTAATGATTTGGTGAAAGTATCATGCTGCACAGTACTGTATTTTTTGCATATGTTCGGCAAATACAAAACATGACTCGTCCATCGTATAGTTCAACATGATGCTAAACAGGAGTGATAAACAGTATAGCACAATTAATATTTATGGCGTGTTCGAGGTCATGGAACTATGCCACCCCATCCTCTGAAGGTGTGAGATGTGTATTTCTGCTGATGAAACCATCTTCTCTGTAGATGGTTTCTGCAGTCCATATGACTCATCTGTGTGAACAGATGTTCATGGAACCCATGTGAAGATTCCTGCTACTGTATGTTTTGGTGTAACCTGACATACCAGATGGATTGTTAGACACAAGTCCATCTGGGAAACCGTCAATCAAAACTGTTACTGGGCAGTTGTTTGGATCTGTCTGTCATTGTTTTCCAGCCGTTTTCGCTGTCGGCACACCTAAACCACTACCGTAGCTATCAGTATGACGCTGATTGGTCAGATAAATTGCTACTGGGATTCAGTCTCTCATTCTCGAGTTAAACTGAAGCTCGCTCACATGTTGTGGGGTCTACAATGGGAGCAATAGCACTGCTAATATAAGGAGACATACACCATGGCTCTCCTTTGCTTTCCCCCACCTGCCTGCCCCGCTCTCGAACATCCCAGCAAGCGAACACAGCCTCCTCTCTGTATGACTTGACAAGGTGTGGGGGCAGGGCTGATGGAGAGAGCTAACCGACGTGATACCTGTAAGATGTGGGATGCAGCAAGCGTGTAAGTGACAGACAGACAGACAGGAACAGAGATGGAAGATGTTCAGGAGCACTGGAGCGAAGAGCTGTGTGTTGCAATGTGTGTGTGTGTGTTTGTGCGTGTGTGTCTATTGACTGTTTTGAATAGAGAATGCAATTGGACACAGGTCTGAAGTTTGCAACTTGTCAACTTCACCATCTTCATTTTAAGTTGTGTTTACAAATATGCTCACGGTACAGCCTCAACAACATCCCAACTGCAAGCTTCATATCAGTGTTCCAACTCATAGACACATCTTTGTCATATTACATAAAGCGTTACTGTATATTATGTGACCTATTGTGCAGTCATTCTCAAACACCACAACCACTGTTGTGTTGAAATGACTCAAAACCTATGGACACATCCAAAATGTAGAGAGATCTGGCTATTTGTAGCTCCCTTTTAAAACCGTGAGAGTTAGTGTTGTAATCCTGATTTTACACTTATCTGCTGGGACATTGTCATCATGAATCATACTATGTGTCATTGCGTGCGGCCACACATTTAACTGACAAATTTGTTGTTCTCTGGAAACTAAATCTGTCTCAGACAGCTCAGGCTGTCGGTACAATTTAGAGTTGAGTTCATCCTTTCTTCTCGGTTCCACATGATGGATTCATTTGCTGCAGTATCTATTGTAATGATACCGAGTTGGTGTTTATCATTAATCAGTCTCAATGTCAGTATATTGGACATTTGCACTGATATCATTCAAGCAGCAAGCACATTTGACCATTGTTATTCTGTGGCTCTGGTCACACTTCAAAACTGGACATTTAAACAGACCTATCACCATCACAGCAGCTATATATATATACTGTTAAACACTGGCATGGCTGTTACTATTACACTGTGACTGCTTTAAACCCTTTCTGTACCACATATCTGTAGATGTAAACTAATTCCTCACCAATAAGGTCATTCTCAGTTCACACTTCACCATGAAATTGGTAGAACTTATGTTCCATTTTTTATGAATGTGTTTACAACTTCACAAGAATAATATAAAGGAAAACAGAAGAGCCAACACGAATAACAACAAAGACATCTAGTGCTTATTTCTTTAAAGGCAGTCTTTTCCACAGCCTCCACTACATGGGTAGAAAATAGAGACCTTTTACAGTAGTTTGTGGTCACATAATATTATTTAGGATCTCCGCTAAAGGCAATACATTATGTGATAAAATAAAAACACAATGTGTTTACATTATTTACATGTGCAGAAGTGTTCTCTGAAACTATTACTGGGAACCATAGATGAACAAATAGAAGTTCAATAAAAAAATTAAATGACGGAACAATTAAATATTCATAAACAGACAAAAAAGAATATAGTCTAAACAAATGAAGGCATAGACATGCATTGTTCATGTGCCATTATCAAAAAAGAATGTTACAAGTAAATGGGAACAATTTGTCTGCATGCAGTGAATCTACTCTCAGTTGCATTCTAGATGTTAGATGCTACATTTATTAGTAGAGGAGGTTTATGTCTCTGCACACAACATCGCAAAAATGGGTCATTATAAATATCCACACAGGCGTTGTCAAATATCATGTCTGCACACATCAATGATCATTAGATTATCTCTCATTGAACCATCCAGATGTCCAGAAAAGGCTAAAAGTTGGCATGGTTTAGAATATGACATAAATAATGCTTGTTTAATTTAGTGTAAATGTCTCAACGTGCATTGTTCTAAAATTCAAATTAAACATGTTAAACATTTAAATAAATAGACATATTGCACATGATAAAAACAACCCCCAATACAATGATACTAAATGTGTCAAATAAATACCATAATGGTCCTTGGCTGACACAAAATATGTGATGCACTATATAAAATATAGTGCAGCACATTTTAAGCAACATTAACTCAAACTCGCTTCAGGTATGGCTGATATTCATTTCAATTCATTTTTGTACTTGCATTTGTAAACGTGGGTATGTGACCAGGTTGTATAAGGTCTCAAAATAGTGAGGGTGCACAAAGTGTACCTTTAGTAGGTATGCAATACAGTTTGTGATTGGTTATGCATTTTATACAGTAGCCTTAGGATGTTGTTGACAATGTTACAATGGTATTGTTCCTGCTACTCTATGACGATCATTGTAATGGTTATTACCACTTTGGGCAACACACTGACATCAGTTTAGTTTTAGGATTGTTGTTCACACAGGAATAATATGGCAAAATGCAGCCGCAACAGCTCAGGCGGCTGCTGGCTCGTAGAACACATATCAAACACTTGGGTGTTGAATAATCCTCAGCGATATATTAATAGATCACGGACGAAAATAACTCCCAGTGACTCTGGGGCGCATGTGCACACTGTGGACACGCGCACGGACACCCCGCTACACACACACGCACGCACGCACGCACGCACACACACATACTGAGGATCCACTGCAGTAATAGTCTCTTTCTGACACAAATCCTTATATCCAACACTGTTCCCTCTTGTTATCTCTGTCGCCATCGCTTCTCCCGATCCAGGGTAGCTTGTCCTAGTACAGTAGCTCACTGTTGGTGCTGCTTCAGGCTGAAATCACAGAGAAGCACAGGAAACACTTGGTCTGCTGACAGTATGCAAGTGCCTTTTAACATGGCCAAGACAGCATCGAACAATATTGGTGTCATTTTCAAAAGGAAATACATTATTTCATCAAATAGACCAACTACATCAACCCAAATTAAAACAACTTTGTCCCTTTCTTGAATTTTTCAATATTGTGAAAATGATGATGATCTTTGAATGGGGAGCACACGTTCGTTCAGTTGTAGGAATTAACAGATAATCCCGCTTTGCAATCTTGTCATTACTCGTCATTATGCGTCCTATTTGGCTGCGTCTCAAACTAAAACAATGGCTTGAGATAGGAGCATATAACTCCCGCCAGTGTATTCATTACTGTGAATGTGGCAATCATCTGGATGTGCTGATTGTTTTCATGGCTGATACACTGCGACAGCATTTTGTACCTTTATCTCGACAAAACAAATCAACACCAGCGGTTTCTTTGCTGTCACGTTTAATTAAGGCAAAGAGATACTTCTGATCTGGAGCAGCGTGTTACGCAACGTGTTACTCAACAGCCACGTTCTGGAAGCCCAACCGTGTGTTTCTAAACTGGCTTATTGAGATTCTGCAGTAACAATCAGCGCTCACGCTGTTACCGTGGCGTCCGCTATAGACGTGAGCGCGCTGCCCTAATCAGCGGCCGAGCCAGCCGAACAGATTCATGGGCACGAACGGCAGCCACACACGGAGAGATAATGAGATTGCCGCCTGTATGACGTATAGCTCAAACAAAGCATGGAATCCACCCACCGCTTTTGCTTCACTACAGTCCCCCTGTTAAATGCTGCACAGTGTCCTTGCTGGAGCCTTGCCTCTGACACGCGCTGGGTAGAGCGAGGCAGAAAACAATATATAGAGAGAGGGAGAGGGAGCGATATGGCCTGGCTGTCAACAGTGATCCTGTTAATGGCTGTGGATTTTAACTGTCCCCTTTAGTCACTGTTACTGTAGGTCTCTCTCTCTCTGTTTCTCTCTCTCTCTCTCTCTCTCTCTCTCTCTCTGTCTCTCTCTCTGTCTCTCAGAGGTGTGTCGGGATGTTTGGGGGGTAGGGGGGGTTTCTGACAAGGAAAATTATGTGCGTGCGTGTGTGCGTGTGTGCGTGTGTGTGTGTGTTTTTGTGTAATGAGGAGGTGTGTGTGAGCGCGGGGGAGATGGTGATACAAGGTCGAAGCAGG